>CM052082.1:21541047-21553553 GCA_028453745.1 Agapostemon virescens
TTTTGAATTATTTTAGAATTTGTTTATTAACCTCTAGCGCTCCAATGGCGCCACTAAAAATGTCCTTAGTATTATTTAAAACAGCTTTTCCATTTGCTCTATTTGCATGTAAGAAGTCGGTAAAAATTGAGATGTTGTACGAATATTAATAATAAATTGTATATTCAATTAAAGTCGAAAAGAATGTTTCCATTTTAGAATTAAAATTATTTGGATTGCTACGACTAAAGAATTTATTTACTGGAAGAATGTATTAGATTAAAAGTTGAAACGTAAAACAGTTTCAACTTCTTCCAAAGCATTTGCCGTTTCGTTCGACCAAAATGGCGGCTCCGAATATGTTTGATATTCCTTTCCTATTGTTCTTTGTCTCTCCGAGTACGTATTACGAAAAGAATGGCCAGCACTTTGAATCGATACATTCCGCTTTTACGATGTAATTTAAAGTAGTCGTTCTCAGTGTGCCGCATAGCGAGGCCATCGCGTCCTTTGAAAGAAGAAACGGATATTCGACCATCCCCCCGACAAATTTTCATTTCCCAGAAAAATCCGCGGTCCGGTTATCTCTATTTTCCATCGGCCGATAAACGTCGGAGCGGTGGCCGCAAGAAGCGGTATCAATCGCGTCGAGAGTTCACTTGGCGGTCGAAAAAACGCGAGAATGCAAAAACCTCTTTGCACAGTGCGACGCAAAGTGGCGGCCGCGGGTCGTTTCTGATTATTCGCGCAATCGTGAACGAGATTCCAGCACGTTTTCCTGAAGGGAACGACCGATCGAAGCGCCGCGACCCGTATCCCTGCCGTAGCGCGCGTCGTGGAAGCGAAAACGAAGAAGAAGAAGAAGAAGTCGAAGAAGAAGCAGAAGAAGAAGAAGACCAACAACAACAACAATAAAAAGAAGAAGAAGAAACGACCGGTCGGAAGCGAAGGAAACACAATAAACGAAGGGGACGAGAGCGAGAGGAAGAGAGGAGAGCGAGAAGGAGAAACAAAGGACCCGAAGGCCGAGCGAGACGCAAAGGGAGTAGTCCCGCGGCACCGGGGGGGCCTTAAAGGGGGGAGGGCATCGTATCGGAGGCGCGAAGTGGGACCTCGATGGGAGAAACGTATGCAAACTGGCCGGGAGCCGAGAGGACACAGAGCGACGGTGATCTTTTCCGTTTGATCGGTGGCGCGAGATGCAATTTGCGTTCGGCCATGGTCTATCTTTTTCTCGTTCTCTCTGTCTCATCCCAGCCTCTTCCCCGCCTGCGTCCGTCTCTGTTTCTCGGCAAGTTCCCTGCAGCTCGTCTGGACCCGAGCGGGAACGTTGGGCTCTGCTGCACGTTTTTCGAAATACAAGAAAGTTATGAAATATCGTGAGCGCCGTGAAACTTTTAATGCGAGGTCCCGTGGCTTGGTTCTGCTCCCTCGTCCCCTCCCCTTCTTCTCCCTTTCTCGCCGGGTCTCTCTCTCCTATATAGAATACACCTGGCCGTACAACCGGGTAGGAGATGAGGCCGGTCCGCTTGTGTGTGGCTTGGGGTGGCGCGGCTAACTTTTTTATTAAAAAAGTTTTCCGAAATAAAAATCAGACCCGCCGCCCGCCGCACCGCCGAGAGAAAGAGAGGTAGACGCGGCGGGCCACCTCCCTTGCGTCTCCCCCAAACCTCCGCCGGTTGCCGCGCGGCATTGCTTCTTCTTCGTCTTCCCCCCGTAGCGGCGCACGCCCACGCTCGCTCAAGAATATACACTCTCGTGGAAGGCTCGAAGGCCCGCGCGCATATACATATATATATTGTATATATGTATATATGTATGTATATATGCGAGTTCGCGGGTCGCATACACGGAATCGTATTAGGAAGACGCATCTGCCAGCACACACGGCAACGCCGGGGCCGTTTCTCATTCCGCGAGAGGGTTAACGGGCCACGAGAAACCCGAGCAACTTTGATTTCTACATAAGGCTCGTTACGTGATCGCGGAAATCGCATTGGCGTCGACGCATCGCCGGAACCACGCTTATCAATCCCGCGAAACGCGCTGACAGCAGAGACGGCACACGCGCAATCGTTTAGAAGAATGATTCACACGCGCGGCGACTTCCTCTCGCATGTGTAAGCGAGCGTAAGTCTTCGTGGCATTCCGATGGAAATGGCGGATGGCCCTGGACGCGAATCGAGACGCCCTCGGTGCCAAACGACGACGGTCCAGAGATTTCCCTGTTGCCGAAGGTTTCGCGTGGATCGGATTTAGCTTAGACGAGCAGAACGAGCGATTAGGAACGATTTCCTGCGGGGGCGTGGCTAGAGGGCCTTCGGGAGGCGTGGTCGCGACACAATCGCGCTTATCAAGCCTTTGGTACATGCTGCGAACGCGGGCTTGTGAGATCGTTTACAAGAGCGTGTCACAGACGCGGAGGTTTCGGTTTTGATTACTCTTTTGCATCTTCGATGCAGTCGGAGGGAAACGGCGGACGGTCCTGGCTAAGATCGAAGATGCCCTTGGAACCGAATGATGGTCTGGAGAAAGGAGATTCTCTGCTATAATGGTTCGACGTCGATTGGATTCGGCGAGGTAAACGGGACAAGCGATTAGGAACGTTTTCCTGTGGGGGCGTGGCTAGTTGGCCTTGGGGAGGCGTGGCTACGGTGCTCTTGGGCCGGGAGGAGCTGCGGCAGGGCTCTGAGGGGCCATCGTGCATACTGTGCAACATCACTCGAAGATTTTCGTAGTTTTAACCGTTAGAAGTCATTGTTCCTCGTTTCTTCGAGTAACTAACAATACTCCTCGATTAATTATTGTTGACTGCCGCTACGATTTTAATCCTCTGCGCTCAAAACTATTTTAAATCCTAACTCGAGACATTTCTTGGTTCTAGGGCCCTATGGGACCATCGTGAGCCTACTGTGCAACATCCCTCGGAGATTTTCGCAGTTTCAACCGTTAAAAATTATTGTTCTTCGTTTCCACAGGTAATTAACAATTCTCCTCGATTAATTATCGTTGACTGCCGCTACGATTTTAATCCTCTGCGCTCAAAACAATTTAAATCCTAACTCGAGACATTTCTTGGTTCTAGGGCCCTATGGGGTCATCGTGAGCCTACTGTGCAACATCCCTCGGAAATTTTCGCAGTTTCAACCGTTAAAAATTATTGTTCTTCGTTTCCACAGGTAATTAACAATTCTCCTCGATTAATTATCGTTGACTGCCGCTACAATTTTAATTCTTTGCACTCCAAGCAATTTTAATTCCTAACCCGACAGATTTCTTGGTCCTAGGGCCCTATGGGGCCATCGTGAGCCTACTGTGCAACATTCCTCGGAGATTTTCGCAGTTTCAACCGTTAAAAATTATTGTTCTTCATTTCCACAGGTAATTAACAATTCTCCTCGATTAATTATCGTTGACTGCCGCTACGATTTTAATCCTTTGCCTTCAAAACTATTTTAAATCCTAACTCGAGACATTTCTTGGTCCTAGGGCCCAACGGGCCATCGTGAGCCTACTGTGCAACATTCCTCGGAAATTTTCGCAGTTTCAACCGTTAAAAATTATTGTTCTTCATTTCCACAGGTAATTAACAATTCTCCTCGATCCATCATCGATGCCCGCCGCTACGATTTTAATCCCTTGCGCGCAAAACTATTTTAAATCCTAACTCGAGACATTTCTTGATTCTAGGGCCCTATGGGGTCATCGTGAGCCTACTGTGCAACATCCCTCGGAAATTTTCGCAGTTTCAACCGTTAAAAATTATTGTTCTTCGTTTCCACGAGTAACTAACAATTCTCCTCGATCCATCATCGATGCCCGCCGCTACGATTTTAATTCTCTGCCCTCAAAACTATTTTAAATCCTAACTCGAGACATTTCTTGGTTCTAGGACCCTATGGGACCATCGTGAGCCTACTGTGCAACATCCCTCGGAGATTTTCGCAGTTTCAACCGTTAAAAATTATTGTTCTTCGTTTCCACAGGTAATTAACAATTCTCCTCGATTAATTATCGTTGACTGCCGCTACAATTTTAATTCTTTGCACTCCAAGCAATTTTAATTCCTAACCCGACAGATTTCTTGGTCCTAGGGCCCTATGGGGCCATCGTGAGCCTACTGTGCAACATCTCTCGGAGATTTTCGCAGTTTCAACCGTTAAAAATTATTGTTCTTCGTTTCCACAGGTAATTAACAATTCTCCTCGATTAATTATTGTTGACTGCCGCTACGAGTGATTGCTCTTGGACCGAGAGAAGCCGCGACAGGGCTCTGAGGGTCCATCATGCCTACTGTGCAACATCCTTCGGAGATTTTCGCAGTTTCAACAGTTAAAAATGATTGTTCTTCGTTTCTTCGAGTAACTAACAATTCTCCTCGCTTGATCATCGATGACCACCGCTACGATTTTAACCCTTTGCGCTCCAAACTATTTTAAATCCTAACTCGAGACATTTCTTGTTCCTAAGGCTCTATGGGGCCATTGTATGCCTATTGCGCTATGTCGCTCGAAGATTTTCACAGTTTCAACCGTTAAAAGTTATTGTTCGTCGTTTCTTCAAGTAACTAACAATTCTCCTCGATGAACACTTTAACTGCCCAGACCAACAGCCTAAAAAATTCCACAAAATCGAAGTAATTTATTTAATGCAGGAACAATTGAAAACTTGAAATGTCTGACACATAGTTATCCTTCAACCTTTTTATAGTCTCCAGACATAAATTAAATTGCGTGCAATAAATATATTAGCGTACAAATTAATTTTTAAACATGGACAAGTAAATTCTGTCACCCATATACGGGTGACATGGCAGTCACTAGAAGTTGTCACACTATTATTTAAACAACTTTTACATCGCTAGGTCCAAAGTTAAGAAATCGAGAAAAATTTGAATGCTCTAAGTGCGAGTAACAGTAATTAATTTCATACGCACGATAGGAAATCAACTACGTACAACGAAGCTATTATAGTTACAAATATGGTTTCGATTTTCGAATGAAATTGCTTCGAGTGCAAAGGGTTAATCATCGATGAGCGCCGCTACGATTTTAACAGATTGCGCTGCAAACAATTTTAAATCCTAACTCGAGACACTTGTCGATCCTAGAATAATTCCATTGCACTTGGTTCATTCCTTTTCGTGCAAACCAAATTTGTTCCTAAAAATCGTACGCGTAACAATTTTTATTCACTTCTTAGATACAAACTTTGTAAAAATTGTTTCTAACAGTCAACGTTCAGCGTCGCCTCGAAGGAACCATTACAATACCCTCAAGAATTAAACCCGTTTCTCGCAAGATCGATGCAGCTAAACGTCAATTAACGAATGCAGAAATTACCTAGATAGCGGAGCGAGCTCCGTTACACAAGAACAAACGATTGTTATTAACAAATCTCTTCTACGATCGGAATAGGCGAGCCTCGCGCGGTTAATTAGCGTTGATCGCTTTTACAGGCGAGACGAACGAAGCTCAGAGGCGAGGCGGACAAAGAATTCGCACGGGTTAAATAACATCGGTTGAATCTTGGAGAACGATAAGAAGTCGAGAGGAGGATCGTTCGCGAACAGAGCATAGGTTTCTCCGGAGATGGGTCCGGTTACTTTCGGGCCACCCTATACGGCAGTGGCAGACGTCTGAAGTGTCTGGAGCACATTTGGAGCGGCCGAGTGTGCCGTCCATCTACCATAATGCATATCGTAGGTACGATTTATATTATCTCGGAATGCGATGTGTTGCGCCGGGGTCCGCCATAGGCGTCGTTGTCTGTCGGGTCCGACGATAACGTTGCCAATCCGGCCGGGCATTAAGTGCAGTCGATCGGCTCAATAAGCGTCGCGTTTTAAAGCGTCCGGCGTGACTAAGCGTCTGAAAGAGATTCGAAAGTCCGGGGCGTAACTGCGTTTCCCGGTACGTTGTATATCGCGGGAGGAAAGGGGGGAAGAATGGGGGGGATTGAGGAGGAGGAGGAGAGCAATTTATACGCTGCATCTCGCGGGGCGTTGTGTCTTGCGGCTAGACATAGGCGTCGCCTTTATTGTCCGGCGCGACGCAGGGGACACAGAGAACCCGGGTGTGTGCTTTTACTTCGAAACGGAACTGTCGTCTGTAATCGTCGCGAGCCAAGCGATTCGGTATAAAATTCAACGAGGACGGGAAAACGGAAGGGGAGATTAGCTCTGGTTGGTGCGAATTTTGACCGGAAGTCCTCCGGAGTCCGTCAGCGCCGCCGCCGTTGTCGCGTACGCGTCACTTCTTTTCGTCAGCGACGTGGGCCGGTCACCGGTGTTTCAGTGAATGCGTCGATTATTCAGAGAAAACCGGCGAATCGATGAAACACGCAACGTTAAGTATAGCAGCCGGTTACTGTTAAGTAACGCGTTAAGATTGCCGAGGAAGCCCCGAGCGTTCTAAGAAGGGGGCAAAAGGTGGTTCGGGAGAGAGTCTTCCGTTTTGACGGACATAAATGAAAATTTGTTCGCGGCTATCCGATGCTCGGAGGAACAAACGAAGCACTAGACGGGTCCGGAAGGAGGTAGGTGCGACTTTAACCCTTTGCGCTCAAAACTATTTTAAATCCTAACTCGAGACATTTCTTGGTCCTAGGGCTCTACGGGGCCATCGTGTGCCTACTGTGTGACATTGCTCGAAGATTTTCGCAGTTTCAACTATTAAAAGTTATTGTTCGTCGTTTCCACGAGGCAACTAATAATTCCCCTGATAAGGGGGCAAGAGGTGGTTCGGGAGAGAGTCTTCCGTTTGGAGGGACATAAATGAAAATTTGTTTGCGGCTATCCGATGCTCGGAGGAACAAACGAAGCACTCGACGGGTCCGGAAGGACCGTAGGTGCGACTTTAACCCTTTACGCTGAAAAATATTTTAAATTCTAACTCGAGACACTTCTTGGTCCAAAGGCTCTAGGGGACCATCGTGTGCCTATTGCGCCACGTTGCTTAAAGATTTTCGCAGTTTCCACTATTAAAAGTTATTGTTCGTCGTTTCCACGAGGCAACTAATAATTCCCCTGAGAAGGGGGCAAGAGGTGGTTCGGGAGAGAGTCTTCCGTTTGGAGGGACATAAATGAAAATTTGTTCGCGGCTATCCGATGCTCGGAGGAACAAACAAAGCACTCGACGGGTCCGGAAGGACCGTAGGTGTCTCCGTCGACGGCCCCCTCGATGTGGGTCAACCGAAAACCGCGGCAACCCTTGCTCCCTGGGCCGGGGCTCTCCGTGCCCTCCGTGCTTGCGAGGAGTAACGCCGATGTTCGGTGGTGAGCACGGCCGAGCAAGCTCACCTACACAAAACAGGGAAACGAAAGGCAGCCGGAGACAGAGAAGGAGAGAGCGAGAGGAGATAGAGAAAAGAGAGAGCGAGAGAGAGAGAGAGAGAGAGAGGGAGAAAGAGAAAGGGAGAAAGAGCGCGGGGCCACCGCAGAGAGAAAAGAGCGTGCGTACAATCGGAGGAACTGCGAAAGCAACGGGGCGTCGTGGCGAAGGGTACCAACCAGCTAGCAGTCGGAGGAGGAAGAGGAAGAGGTGGAGGAGATGGAAGAGGAGGAGGAGGAGGAGGATGAGGATGAGGTGGAGTGTAGAAGGAGGATGAGACGCGGAGAGCCATGGAGGAGGAGGAGGAGGTGGAGGATGAAGAGGACGAGGAGAACGAGGCGGAGGAGGCATGCAGAGAGAAAGAGAGAGAGGAGCAAAGCGGAGGTGGCTCGTTCGGGGGATCTTTATCAAAGTCAACGCACGCCGGTCACCATGGCAACGAAATTGGATTTTTTTTCGAAGTTTTTTCGGCCCTTCTCGCCGGCGCCCATTCCGAAGGGGGAGAGAGCGGGTGGAGGCTCGACGGAGGAGATGGCGGTGGCGGTGTCGGCGGCGGCGGTGGCGTCGGCGGCGGTGGCGGCGGCGGTGGCGGACGGGAAAGTGGTAGGAGAGGTCGGAGGAAAAGAGAACAGGGGAAAAAGAGAGAGAAAGAGAGTATCGAGAAGGTCGGGGAGGCTCTGACGAACGGCGACCGGGGAAGCCAATAATTCGAATTGAGAACAGCCAATGGCCGTGCATCTGATTTTTTGTCGTATCATCGTCGAGGTCGTCCGCCCTCTCCCCATGCCCCCGCTTGTCGCTCTCCCCCGCCCACCCCCGGCCGCCTAGCGGCCGCGCGACGAAAGGGGCCGCTCTGCCTGGCTTTTTGTAAAATCTCCCATCCTCCACCGCCGCCGCCGTCGTTGCCGCCGCCGCCACCACCACCGACGCCACCATCGTTCGCCTCTGTCTTTCTCCTCGGTCTTCTTCTCCTCCTCCTCCACCTCCTCCTCCTCCACCTCATCCTCCGCCTCCTACCGTCGTTCTAACTCCTCGTTGTCCTGGCTCTCCTATGGTGTTCCGCCGGATATAAAACGCCGCAGGACGCGCGCGTGCATCGCGGCCCGTATCATGGGGGCTCTCTCTCTTTCCAACCACCGTTGTACGCGGGGCGAAGAGAGAGACCCATCGCGAGATCTCTCGATCTAGATCCGCTAACCTTCGACCTCGAACGGTTCCTCTCCGGAATTTCGTTGTTCTCTTTACCGCGAGAGTCCTTCGGACGATCGGCCGCGCGATCGTCATACTCGAAACGGAGTTTCCAGCCGATACTAATTCCGTAACGGCAGCGCGCAACTCCGGTGTTGTGGCTTTACGAGGCACGAGCTCGAGGGGAGATCCACCGCGCCGGCTAGTCGGTAGGGGAGCAAGACAATAAGGACACATGGCAGACCGGTCGGAAACGGCGGTCTCTATTTATGCGCGCGAACCCTCATTACGATTTCAACGACGTCCAGAACAGGAAGATCTGGCTTCGTCCAAATATAAATGGCCTCTGGTATTACAAAAATATGCCGGTGTTCATCCCCTCCGGGGGTATCGGCAGACTAGGCCACGTCCTACGGCGTCGTCGGTCAAATTCGCGACGTCGACGTCGACGACGGCGGTCTCTCTCTCCGAGGCTAGCCCGCTGGGCCGACGACTATCTCTTCGACGAGTTCTACGCGCGTTCAACCGAGCCATCCTCTTCACGATCTACAGAGTATATCGCGTACCGGGCGAGCCGCACGGTCCTCCCCCGGCCCGCGCCCCGCCGCCCCGAGTTCAAAGCTCCAGAGCGGGAAAGAGTGCGGGAACTTCCGGCGGCGCGATCCGGCGAGCCAGACATTCCGTGGCTGCGAAGTTCGAACCGAGCCGGGCCCGAGGCTCGTTCTTAATGGCAACGGAAGTTTGCTTTGGGGTTCTCTCTCGGCGATCCCGCATCGAATCGGGTCGCTGCTCGCACGGTGAAGTCCCTTTGTAAACAGCTGGACGGCCTAGAAGTCTAGACCGTGTTCTTTGCCCTCCGGAGCCAACACTCGATCCAAGATATTCTTGATTTCGCGAGCACGGAGTCGATGAAAAACTGTCTCGATTCGAGCGAGAGAGGAGTGGCTCGGAGGCCTCGAGGAGGCGTGGCCGAGTTGCTCTCGGCTTCTCCCGAGCCTACAGCCTGTGTCTCCCCCATCGAGTTGATCGACTTTCTACGTAACTTTGTTCAAAACGCCCCGAGTAGGCGTGGCTACGGATATTCTTAACCGCCACCGAGCCAAATCGAAATTACGACATTCTCGAAGAATTCGGCACCGCGAGGCGAGCAACCTTGTTCTTTCTATTTCGAGTGATTCGACGAGGCGTGGCTTCCACGCTCTCGACTTTTATAGAGTCGAGGCTACGTTTCCCGGACTAGTCGGAACACGTTCGCACGACCTGGACGGTCAATATTCCATAAGAATCCAGTTTCAAAGTTCCCGGCACGGCTTTCCGTGTCCAAGTTAGCCCGAGTAGGCGTGGTTTCGTGGCTCTCGACTCGAATCGAGCGGAAAATGTTCTCCACAGACTAGGGCGATCATTTTTCGATCTACACCCTCTAGTATAGACCCGTGTGTCTATACCCTCGGTTCGCTGTGCCGAAACTGTCCCCGGTAGGCGGAGTTTACCTTAGCTCTCGATCTGAACGGAGCCGAAGCAAAACTCCGAGGAGCAATTCGCGACTAGCCTCTGCGACTCCCACGCATCGCGATCTCCCTCTCTGTTTCTCTCTCGGAATTCATTGTTACCACGGTTTAAAAATACTCGATCGAAAAGCGAGGGGAAGGGGTATCGGTCGAGGGACCTCATTGAGCAACGATTTGAGGCCGAAGCGTGCGCGCGGGAACGGACTCGGCTCGTCGTGAAAGTAAGACACGTTATTGATCGGTGTTAACAGCCGGAAGTAACGCGATACGCTATTGACACGTTATAAATAAGAAAGAGGAGGCCCGTAGAAGCCGGTACGCGTTACAATGAGCTCGCCGCGGTCGCTCGACGAGCAACACCACCGCCACGGACGCCGTCCGTCGTTCTTTTTAAATCGTGGTACGTATCGCAACGGGTGTTTCGCGGGATGGGCGAGAGAGCGTCGAGTCGCGTCGCGTCGCGTGCGCATCCAGAATTATTTAATAAGCATGCATAAGCGTTTGTTTATGCGCCGCGGTAGCCTCTCCCCTTCGCCCTCTTTCGAAGGGGGGCGGGCAGAAAGAGGAGGAGGAGGAGGAGGAGGAGAGAAGGAGGTGAGGAAGAGGAGAAGGAGGAGGAGGAGGAGGAGGACGACGGTGGGTATCGATCCGGAAAGATTCCGCGAACCGAAACACGGAAACGCGTGTCTGGGATCGGCGAACGCGGAAAAAATCCCGAGGACCGACCGCCCCCGCTCGAATTCCGCTTAATATTCTATGAATCGCGGATCGTTGCACCGTGGTTCTCGCATTATTCGTGTCACCGTTCTTCTTCTCTCTGTGCCGAGACTCCCGTGCAGACGTACACATACACACGCGCGCACGCATCTATGTACAGAGAGACAGAAGACCCGTATACCTAGTCGAACACCGCGTCGCCGTTCCTCTAGCGTCTATAGTTCAACTCTTGGATGAACTCTTCGAGATCGATCGACTCTCGCGCGCTCCTTCCATTCCCCGTGCTGTCTCTTCTATGCAACTCTGCGTGAAACGATCCTATTCGGCCCCACCGCTCGCGCAAACACGGCCCTGTCCCTATGGACGACCTCGGATAATCCATATTGGCTAAGATACACCCTGGAGAACGATTCCTTACCGACAAGCCAACCCTCTCGATCCTTGACTCGGGACACGCGGATACTCGAGGCTGCCTCGACTACTAGGGGGTCCCACCTTCGACCAAACGGTCAGGTCTGAAGGAACGTCTCCTCGGTCAGGGACGTTTTTCATAGGCGAACGAGTGCAACAGTTACTTGGCGACTTTGATGGCTTTTGGATATTTTGTGAAAACTCCCGAGAACGATTCCTTAGCGACTACGCGAGACTTCGATCTTTGATTTAGGACTTCCAAGTTTCTAAGTCTTGTCTTCGACTGAACAGTTGGTTTCGAAAAAACGTCCCCTCGTTCAGGGACGTTTTCCTTAAGCGAATCCGCGCAACAGTTATTTGGCGACTTTGAAGACTTTTGGATACTTTGTGAAAACTTCAGAGAAGGATTTTTTAGCGACTGCGTCAGACAAGTTTAAGACTCTTTAATCCAGAACGCGCAGACACTTGTCACAGCTTTAACCCATTGTTATCTTCGACCAAATAGGTCGTTCTGAAAGAATGTCCCCTCAGAAAAGGACGTTTTTCCTAGGCAAGCTCGCGCAACAGTTATTTGGCGACTTTGAAGACTTTTGGATACTTTGTGAAAACTTCAGAGAAGGATTTTTTAGCAACTGCGTCAGACAAGTTTAAGACTCTTTAATCCAGAACGCGCAGACACTTGTCACAGCTTTAACCCATTGTTATCTTCGACCAAATAGGCCGTTCTGAAAGAACATCCGCTCGGTTAGGGACGTTTTTCCTAGGCGAACCCGTGCAACAGTTATTTGGCGAATTTGATGGCTTTTGGATATTTTGAAAAAATTCACGCCCTGAAATCTTCATACACCCCGAAGAAAGATTAATTGGCGACTACGTGAGACAAGCTCTCGATCTTCGATCCAGAACGCATGGATACGGCGAATATCCCAGACGAATTCGCAAAACGGCTACCTGGCGACTTTAATGACTTTTGGATATTTTGTAGAAATTCCCAGCTTCGAATTTTGATACACTCCGCAGAACGACTACACGAGACTTCGATCTTTGATCCAGAACACGTGGATATTCGTGACAGCTTCAACCTTTTCAGGTCCTATCTTCGATCGAACTGTCTGCTTCGAAAAAACGTCTTCTTTCGGTCAGGGACATTTTTCCTATACGATCTCGCGCAACAATTACGATTTTGATGGCGTTTGAATACTTTGTATTTGGGAGAGACTTCAATCTTTGATCCAGGACACGTGGAAACTCGCGTGTAACTCTTCCAAGTCTTGTCTTCGACTGAACAGTCGGTTTCAAAAGAACATCCCCTCGTTTAGGGACATTTTTCCCAGACGAAAACGGCTATTTGGCGCCTAAGCAAGACAAGCTC
>CM052082.1:21585368-21610923 GCA_028453745.1 Agapostemon virescens
AATAAATAGCCTTCTTGTCTGGAAAATGTGTAGGCACTTTATTCACGAAACGAGTAGCCTATTAAGTCTAGAACATGAGTAGTTCTCTGGTCTAGCAAATAATTAGCCCTCTTGTCTAGAATATGTATAGACCCCTTATTTACAAAAGGAGTAGCCTGGTAATCTAGCAAATAAGTAGCTCCCTGGTTTAGCAAATGATTAACTCTCTTGTCAAGGAAATGTTTAGGTACCTTACCTAGGAAACGAGTAGCCTGGTAGTCTAGAAAATGAGTAGCTCCCTAGCCTAGCGAATAGGTAGCCCTCTGCTCTGGAAAATGTACAGGCACTTTATTTACATTTACTTACAATAATGAACCCTCTTGTCTAGAAAATGTTTAGACCCTTTATTTGTAGCTCCGTAGTCCAGCGAATAATTAGCACTCTTGTGTAGGAATTTTACAGGCCCCTTATTTACAAAAGTAGTAGCCTAGTAATCTAGAAAATGAGTAGCTCCCTAACCCAGCGAATAAATAGTCTTCTAGCCTAAAAAAGAAACAGCTCTCATAGCCTAAAGAACAAATAGCCTCCCTATCTAGAAACTTCGCAACCCCTATTCTATAAACCTTAATATCCTCCCATTTTAAAAACCTATTCCCCTAAGTCGCATAAACTTATACCCTCCTACCCTAGAAAAACAAGATACCCTCTACCCCCTCATCGAATAGCCTTCCTCGTCTTCCAAAATGAATTCAAAAATTGCCTGCCGTGAAAAATAGTCATCCAGCCTAGAGAATATACAATCCCATCCAGGCGATAGAAATCTTCCTAGCCCAGAAAACGAATGACCCCCGGTTCAATCTTCGCGAATGAAACCAAGCGCGAGCACAGGCGATTGATAAAGAAACTTCGCGCTCTGATCGAAGCTCTGGACTGTTCCTTTTATCTCGCGCAGCAAGAGGCGTCGTCGATTAAGTGGGCGTGCACACCGGTCGAAATAACAACCGATTGACAGGTGTCATCGGGCGCGTAGTCGTCGATCCGCGGCACGACGAAGTTGCTGACGGGATCGGTGTCGTTACACCGTGTTTGCTCTGCACGCGTGGTACGCCGCGAACACAGAGGTCGTTCGCACCGTGACGGCCAAGCTGTAATATGCCGGCAGCGTGCTCCGGAACCGCATGGCTGCGCGAGTGTGCCCGACATCGCTTTTCCTTCTTATCGAGCCTCGATCTACGATCGACCGAGCCGCAATCTTTATTAGCATATATTTCGATAGGCGCGCAGAACACGGCTTCGCTCGGTCGATTATCATTATTTTCACATTGACCCAGATAATTGTTGCCCCACTTCCTTTTTCCCCTTTTTCTTTTTATTTTATTTTATTTTTCGTCTTTTCCCTTCCGCGGATATTTTCTATCCCTAGGCCCCGACCGTTGCTATTGTCGTTGTTACCGCAATTATTATTGTCATTATCACGTCGACGTCACGACGGCGGTTTAATTTTTCCTCGAGGCACGTTTCGCGCCGCGTGTGTCGCGCTCGGTCGCGCTCTCGGGTAGCATTCTTTTCCGCGATTTTCAACGTACGCTACACGTTGTTCGATGTTAACCCTTTTACGTACAAATGAAATGGAATTTCACACGGGCCAAGAATACTATTTAACTGGCTCGACCGACAAGTTATACGCACGCTCGTGGAACAGAACATATTACTTGGACATTTGCATTGCATTAACATAAGCATTGTAAACAGCTACGTCAAGCAGGATAAAAGAATATTTCATTCTATCGATGCACGATTTTCGGCCTCCGCCAGAGTCAAAGTCTACGATGGAGGATGCGGAAGGGGGTTAAAACCGGAGCGACGCCGGGCGGAAGAGGGATAATCGTTTTATAAATTTCTATAATGCAAATAAACGCGCGTGTGGACGATTACAAGACGAACCGAACAGGCCGGAGAAAAAGTCAATGACCATGGGCAAACAACTGGAGGTAGAGCGAAAGAGAGAGAAAGTCGAATATTTGTGTTGTTGTGATTCCACGGAACCTAATCTCGGAGCGAGCGTGTCCAAGGACCAAGACCAACCGGCGTACGTCGAGCGAGCAACCGTTTACCAAACTTGCGCGCTATAAAAGCCCCTAACCGTTGCCGTTCGAAATCTACGCCCCCCGCTACCCGCCGGATATCTCGTTCGCAGTTATTCGGCGGTTTTCAAGCTGGAACATTTCTCGATCGCCGTCTCAGCCTCGGCCGTTCCATTTTCTCCGGGAAAGCGAGCACCCATGAACATTCATGAGATCGCGAAAATGGCGGCGCGCCATCTTTTCCCGAGCGCGCCGCCTCGAAAACGATTCCGAAGAAGAAAAAAGAAAAAACCGCTGCGTCGATCGCGCGCGCGCGTGATGTCAATCGGTAATTTTCCGATGTGCGGCGCGCAGCGTCTGCACACGACCGATCGCTCTTCGTTGTGCTTTGTTTTTGGAAAAACCCGCCGCCATCGATCGAACGTTCATAAATTAAGCCACGCGGAATGACGACGACGACGACGACGACGACGACGACGAGGACGACCCGCCATCATGCTCCACGTGTTCGAGAAAATTGCGTACGAGACAGGTGGTCCGCGATGACGTCAGGCCAACGGTCGTCGGTCCTTTTCGACGGGTTTGAAGAATACAGCGGCGTCGACGCGTTGCCGGATAACGATCGTCGATAACGAGGTGTGTCCCTCGAAGGGAAACAAAAAAAGAACCGAGAGAAAGAGAGAAAGAGAGGCAGAGGGAGAAACAGAAAAAGAAAAAGGAACGCGAAACCGCGGGAGAAGAGCGTGTCGCACGCAAACGGGACTCCGTGATTTCCCAACGAGCAGTAACGGAGCCGTTAAAGGCTCGAAAACAACGAACGCTCTGTTTTTCCCGGAGATAAAAATTTTTCTTCGGAGGCCGATCGTGCGCGACGATTATTCGTAGATAAGTTCGGTGACGCGCGATCGGTTGCCAATGAAAAACACTAAACGTACCGACGGACGGCTACGTTTCACAAGAACCCGGCGAGGCCAATGACAATATATCAAAACGTTCGTGCCGAGGAAAGGAGACGAAAACAAAAATAAAAGAACCGCCGGAGAGGAAGAGGAAGGTGGATAGGGGAACGAGAGGGGTGTAGGGGAGGGAGGGATAGGGGGAGAGAGAAGAAGCATGAGCGAAATGAAAAACACGCGGCTCGCTCGTGATATCGGCCGTGTGAAAACTGTTTGCCGCGAGCGCGATTCGCTGCGCGTAGTCGGCTCGCAAAAACGATTGGTTAGACGACGCGTTTTCTTAGAAACGAAAAATTTCCGCGCGGGCTCCCGCTCCCCGATAAGCGTTCGCTCTCTCGAGCGCTAACTATCGTTTGCTGGTTACTGCGCTGCGGCGGTAATTCATGGAAAGCTCCCTCTCGTTAATCTGTTCCGTAACGATGAGTCACCTCGAAATCGTTTCGATTCGAACCGATGAAAGAGAGGAGAGAAGAAGACGAAGAAGAAGAAGAAGAAGAAGAAGAAGAAAAAGAAAAAACGAAACACACACGAGGAAGAAAAACCGTTTCGCAACCGTCGAGTCGAGTCGAGTCGCGTCGCGTCGGATGGGATTCGAACGTTTCGAACGAGAAAGAGACTGGTGTGCGGGCACGTGTTTCCCACGTAACCGTTACGAGTCGAAAAAGCCTCGTAGCAGCATGACCGTTTACCCTGCCCCCTACCCCGGCGTCGTCCACAGTCCGTCCCGCGCGTCGCGGAACGTCCACGAGGAACCAACGAAATTCCAATAGTTTCGATTCCGCTTCGACGATGTTCCCGCCGCGGGAGCATGTGCTTTTCGAGAATTGACGAGAGCGAATGCATCGAGAACCGTCGAGAAAGAGAACCGCCTGGCAGCACGTTACGAACGTGCGAGCTGCTAAACCGGCGAAAGAACGCTCGCGAACACGAGCTTTTAAGGTTATGTTTGCCTCCGGGAGAGCACGAGCGAGAGCGTGCGCGCGCGCATCGCAGCGCGCCTTCTTCGAAAACGTATGGCTTCGAAAAGAGAGACAAAAACCGTTCGCAGAAAAGAAATCGTCCGCGTACATTCGCGTAGAATCACGGGGACCCGTGGTCGTTTAATTTTCACTCGTTCCAACGGCGCGCGTTCTCTCTTTCTCTCTCTCTATTCTTCTACTCCCACTCTTTCTCCATCCTGTGACAAAGCTTTCCTTCTATCCCGTCTCTCTCTCTCTGTTTCTATCTCTCTTTCTTGCCTGCCGCGCATTTCACATTCCGTCAACCAGCGGCCAACTACACGGAACGAATTATTACGTTCGGAATGCATAGAACACGCAGAGGATCTCGCACGAGAGCACGCGGGACGCAACAGCAACAGCTGCAGCTGCAACCCGCGGCGCTCGGTGTCAACGAGAGAAGGCGAGAGAGGTCGCTAGACAGAGGCGGCGTGCTTGTCGTTTCTCACCGGGCGCTGTCATCGTCATCGTTCCGTTTCATCGTTTAAAATTCGCGATCGGAAAATTCGTGTCGACGCTCCTGCCGGCGACGCGCACGAGAGGAGTAGGGAGGGTGGGAGGGGGGGTCGCGGAGAGCGCGTTTACAAGCGCGAATAGGGCGGCGGACGTTGGGAGAGGAGGGGGAAACGCGATGTAGAGGGAGCGAGGGAAAGGAGCGAGACAGAATCGACGGAACGATCGGGGGAATGAGGAGCGCGAGAGGGGGAACCGAGGGAGGGAGAGAGAAAGAGAGAGAGACGGAGAAAAAGAGAGGGAGGAAGGGAGAAAGAGAAAGAGACGCCGGTCTAACATGGCAGACGATGCCATGCAGGCAGAAAAAAACAAGATCTAACGTTCGCGAGGCGTGTGACACAGCCACGGAAAGGACAGCCGAGATAACCGGGTAGCATAGAAAGTATAATCGGGTGTGTACTCACGTTCTATCGTGTATTATCAGTGTGGTTCTTCCAGAACGCTGTTGAACGGAGGGAAGAAAAACGTGTGTGCAGAGAGACAGACAGCCAGAGAAGCACCACGCGCGAGGGTCACGCACTCCGTGTTCCGTGCGGGTTTCGTCGATGGACAAAAACAATACGACTGGGCGTCTTTAATCCGCGTACCGGGTTCCCGTGTACGGTCCGATCCGATTCGTTGCGGAACGTCGAATTGCGTTCTCGACGATGGGAAAACCACCGGCACCACACGACGACGATGACGACGACGACGACAACGACGACGACGACACGAGTACGAGCAGACAGCCAGCGGACAACAACTAGCAGGCGGACCACGACAACGGCGACAACGACAACGACGGCGGCGACGACGACGACGACGGCGACGACGACGGCGGCGGCGGCGACGACGACGGCAGCGACGGCGGCGGCTACGACGACGACGGCGACGACAACAACAACGCGCGCGCGCGCGTATACGTGTGGTCCGTGTTGTCTCGGTGTGTCTCTGTGTTATAAAGTGCGTCGCCTTCGTTTGTTGTGTTTTCGGTAAACGCAGGTGTTCCACGGGGCGTGGAAGGGCGCGCGGCACATACGAACGTTTTTTACGCACGACGGTTCTCTCGGTTTCCCACGGGAATAAACGAAGACGTGACCGAACAAAATGGCGTTTGCCGGACCGCCCGCGCGCGATCAGGTGGAAAATGCCGGAATGCTGCTGCTAGGAAAGATCGACTGACTGCCGAGGTCCGCGGCCCTAAGTGGTTTGACGTTAAGAACGAGCCGAACGAGCAAGAAAGATGGACAGAGACCGACAAAGACGGGAACCTGGTGGGAGGGAGACAGCCAGCCGGTCGCGAGACAGAGAGGGAGGAGGAAGCGACCGAGAGAACCGTCAACGAGAACGGGAGAGAAACAGAGAGAGCGAGAGAGAGAGAGAGAACAGTGGCGCGAGCGAGAGAGGGTCCGGGATGGAAGGGATACACGGCCGGTGGTGGGGCACAGAGGGACGTACAGAAGCGAGAGAGGGGAAACGCGTCCCACTATTTCCACTGTCCTCGGACGACTTCGACTACCTTCGATTGCTTTCGACTATGAACAGGGCCGTCTCGCATTATGTCTAACGTGGGTGGGAATTTTCCCGCTGTGTGTTAGAAATGAATGTCACAGGCCGATTCTTTGCGGACACGCTTTGGAACTTTGTTCAGAGCGCCCTCTCACGATTACGTTAATTACTGCTTTTTGTAAATACACGAGCGGGTGGGTGCGCGCGCACGCGCACGCACGCACGCACAAACCTTCGCGTAGTTTTGTTAAATAAAATTCATCGCTACCACGATACACACGTTGCCATCGTTCAATCCCTCCTTTCGATGCGTTCTCGTTGTTGTAAGGTCTAACGACATTTTCTATTTTGTTAGTCGAACCGATAAAGAGGCACCTACTCATCGCAGTTTATTGTCACAAGGGGAAATACGTATTGCTGGCCGTAGCAGCTGCGTGGAAGGGGATCCAGACAGTACAGGTCGGACGTAACGTTATCCACGAAACAAGGTGAAACGTTAGACGTGTTTATGGAAAAAAAAGTTGGACGGATAGCTATCGATAAATTGCGTCGCGAGGTTTCGTGTGGTCGAATCGCGGCGGTAGGCGCGAGGGGAACCGTTTGCGATCGACTGGGCGGAAACTTTTCGGAACGGAGACGGTACGGAGGCGATGCGATCCCCTGGCTCAATGACTCTTCGAAGTTAATTACGTTCCCAGACGGAGGAGTTTTATGGAACGGCGTTAAACCGGCCTAGGAAGACGCTATACGAAGCGAGATGATGCGATGCGATGCGATTCGAGGCGCGTATTCCTTTTCCGGCCGTCTCGTTTTCTGCGCCCTTTCCTTCGCCTCTGGTCTCTCTCTCCCTCTCTCTTTCTCTCTCTCTCTTTCTCTCTCTCTCTCTGTTCGTTCGGTCGTCTCGGCTAGGAGGAATTTCTAAAAATCAATATAGGCGCGAAGCGGGAGCAGGAGGGGCCGCAAAAAAATTCGATATCCCGTTCACCTCCCGTCTACTTCTTTTTTCACCTTTTCCCGCCGTCTCTGCATTTTCCCCATTCTCTTTTTTCCGGCCGTGTTACCTCTTCTTCTTTTTTCCTTCGGCAAACGCGAATCGCGCGCGCAGGCGATACGCTTCTCTCCTCTCGCGTCCCCTTACGGTCCCCACGGGGGAAGAAGAGCGCGCGCGGCGTCTGCTACTCGAATCAACTCGATCTTCGAGGAAGAGAATTCATGGAGGAAGTAAGTGGCTGCACGACCGACCGAAGAAGCGCGGGAGAGTTTATTTTCTCAGAACGCGTAGCACGGGACTCGGTACAGTCGCCTCTTCGTCCGCCGTGCCTGAATAATTTCAACCTCGCGCGCGCAACCTACACCATAAGTGCACACTGACACCGAGAACCGCGCGATCGGCGCCGGATTGCGTTACAAGCTGGCTTGGAAAGCTGTTTTTCCCTTCTGTCGTTCTTTTTTAATCGGTTAGCTCTGTTCGACGAGTATACTCGTCACGGAGAATCGGCAGTATTTCGTGTCACGACGAGTACACTCGTCGTGGGAACAATTTAGTTGCCATTAGCTGTTTAAATTGTAATTTCAGCGAAAACTAAAATGTATTCGTTAATTTCAATGTGTCTAGAATCCTTTTGGAGGTCGAGGCGAAATAAAACGAACAAATAAAAGGTATAAATAATTTCAGATGGACTCGTGCATCTCCGTATGCTCTGGCTAGAACTCTTGATTTTCAGATTGCATAAACTGCGAAGTTTTTTTTCCTGTAAATAATTAGTATCTCCAGATATTTAAAACTTTAAGCCGATGATCTCAAAAATTTCATAAGATCAAGGCGATTTATTTAACGAAGTAAGAATTGCCAGCCCAATGTATCAATGAATAATGCTAAAAGTCAAATTACATTGTTATGGTCGAACAGAAAAGCTATTCAGCGATGTTAAGATTTAGAATTCTTAATGCAACCCATGTCCACGATCCTAATGGAGGTCGTGGTGCATAACGGATTAATGAAACTGAACAGTGGACGGTGTGTTCGAGGGTGCTGACAGAATGCGGATCTCGATGCGTAATAAAAATATTGTGCATCGATTGCAAGAAACAGGATCTGCAGGAACACTTATCCTTAACAGCTCAAACGAGTTGCCAATGATAAATCAGAATTTCCAGAATCTCTCGACGTTGCCTTTACTCTGTCGCGAATCCATAAAACCCGCAGTCGCATAAACGATGGATTCGGATTCGTAATTGCTTTATGTTAACGCGTTGACTGCCACGCAAGCGTTGTACGTTTTCTCTCGGGGGCCACGATTGATTGAGGCAATCCGATGACCATCATGGTCCCACCGAGAAAACAAACTCTGGTGACCAACGCGACAGTCAACGGGTTAACAACAGCCCAACCGAACAATATGTAACAACTACAGAGTATAAAATGCACGGAGTTAATTGACTCGCGATGGGACTGAACGAACCGGTTGCCCGTTTAAGAGTTAATGCCGTGCCAAACGAACGACTCTAATCTTCAGATTTCTTTACAGATACTAAAAGATTTCAGAAACCGATAAACATGTATATTATTAATTTCCTTCGACCCCGGAATAAAATTCTATTTTAACAAAACCTACATTCTCTTAATCTTCCAGAACGTTACGAACGATGCAAAAAGTACTACTCGCTGCAACCGTGAAATGAATCTTAGCGCAGCAGCAAGAGGTCAACTTGCGCTTTATTCCACTTAGCACCGACGCCGGTTTCGGGCCCCGGGTCGACGACGTTCAGGTTAAAGACCTGTTACCTTGGATCGGTCGATCGCGTTCGCGAGGCACGTTGCTCTGGAAGCGGACCGAATTAGTTCGTATCCCCTACCGCGATCGTTCCCGTGGAAAAATCTCGCCGGGAAGGTTAAGGAGGGACAGGAAAAAAAGTCGATGGACGCGTGCGGGGGTGTGCGCGAGGGTTGCAGGCGCCGGGGTAGGATCCGCGGGTGAGGCCTGTAATCAAACGAGATTGAAGGAAGATCATTAATTTCATCCGGCAACGTTTACTTTGCAAAGTGCCAGACGAAGCTATTGATTGTCTTTCGGAAGTTCTGTGCGCGCGGCCCGCGGGAATTAAATGGGGTTACATGGCTCGAGCCATGGAATTGTTATCGGTCCTGGAACTTCCAGACGGATGGGTTTCGACTCTCCCGAGGAGGCACGGGGTCGATCGAATCAAAACAAAAATTGGCGAACGGTGCTTCTTCGTTCGCGCGGAACACGCAAAATGCAGACACTATGAGGCGGCAGAGCGGCGATCAGCTTTTTTTTTTTTCTTTCAAACAGACACACACGCATCGCGCGCGCGCGCGTACACATACACAGACACACGCACGCAGACAAAGAGAGCGTTTCGCTTTGGGACATTGTGTTTCGCGAGAGTACGGGGGAGGAGAAGGTTGTTGGAAAATTTCGTGCATTAGGGAGTCGTTTACCCTAGGCACAAGTACTCGCCCTGAATCCTGTGAGTAATTGTCAGAGGGTTCTCCGGTGCACGCCGGAGCGAGAGAGCGCTGAAGCATAGTGTGGCTCGAGCATCGACAAAGATATTGGCTGGTCTCATGTAATGTATCGCAGCCAATGGTTACAACGAAACACCAACACCTGGGGGGGGGGGGGGGCGAGCTACGCACGCTTTGCCAGGATCGATTGTGTGTCACAGGGCCGAACGATTCTGTGAATGGCCGCGGTGGACGTTCACCGATGTCGCTTAGCAATTAGGAAATCGATCTCCTGTGCTACACAACCAACGGCGGCGAAACAATTCGATCGCGTTTGCTCTCGCCGAACGACGCCCCGACAACCGAAGCCGGAACCCCTGGTTTCGGGCTAAACTGTACCATCTCGCGCGTAGGCGACGAGGGGCGCGTTTAGGCGAATCGATCGGGCCACCCGACTACCGTTACCGCGCATCGGCACGAATCGCGTTTCGATCGAGCCTGGTCGAGCTCGGTTGACGGTGCGATTAAGGAAACACAGTGCTGAGCAGAAAACAAGTCAGGAGCAGAAACAGACAGACGTGATAATATGGACGTTACCTGGTTTCTGAACTCACCAGATCTGTGCCCTCTGGTGAATCGATTTGCCGTCCGAACCGGAAACAGTCGGAAGTCGTTGGTACCGTGGCGAACATTTAGCCAATCCCGTAGCCCCTATGCCGGCGAGCGAAGGCTTGGGATTGGCTGATACGAGTCTCAAGGTCGAGGACACTTCTGGCCCTTCCTACGAGCCCGTGGATCGCATGCTCGTCCTGGGGTCAAGGTACAATGGTCTTTTCCATGTGAAGTGCAACAGTTCCATCATTTCGTCACACAGTTTGCGAACGGAATCGGGAACACATCGTGTTCGCCGGCGCGACGTGGCGAAATCATGGAACAACGAGAGGTCCGATAAGAGTAAAATACACAAAGTCTCTTCTCGCGAGCCCGGCAGACCGAACAAAAGGTCTCTCTCGTCGTCGGCGACCGAGCGAAAACGTTGATTTTCGAAACGTTCCGGCCCGATTGGATTGAAGGGCGATTCGTCGCCGGCACGCATTCGTATGCGCACGGCAGGATTACAAAATTGGACTTCCGATCGAGGCGCTTTATGCACGACATTAAACGCATACGCTTCTAATACGGCACGCTGATTGAGACAGATTGCCGGCCGTAATAAGCTCTGAATTTACGCGAAAGAATAATTTCCGCGCGTGTGAACGCGATGCCGCGAGGCTCTGGTTTCGAGTCTAAGATAAGAGAGGGGAAAAAAGAAAAAAAGTTAGACGATAGAATCGTAGTCGAGCGATCACGGCGACTGATATCACGCTCAAGAGGATATTCTAGCCTGGAACCGTGATAGGATCGATTTCTTTGCATTTTCCTCGGGAACAGAAAACCCGTACCATTACGCTACCTGTAACAAGCTTAATTTTCATTATTTCTCCGTCGACAAAATTCCGCCAATATCGCTAAAACATAAATCAAAGTCAACCGGAATGTTAAATGCCGTAAAGCTTCTCGGTCTCGACAGCAAAGAATTCCCAGAGTCGGCTCTAGACCAGAGTACCCCCATAGGGCGTAGTCTAGCGCAGCTGAAAATTAGGCCACGTTCCGAAATTACCATCTCCGAAACCGTAGAACCGATTTCCCCGAAAACTTCAGGTGGTTACTTCGCTCTGCCGCCGTGCCATCGAAATACTAAAAATCGTCACAACCGAAATGCAAATAAAATTCATTCACCGGCGAATTTCGCGAGCGTCGCGTGTTCTCGGCCACGCCTCCGTCAATTTTCCGAATTTCCAAACGGAACTTTCGAGAGAGAAAGAGAGAGAGAGAGAGAGAGAGAGAAGAGAACGGCTCCGAGGTAGCACTTACGTGGAATCGATTCGTTTGATCCGTTGCACGAGAGGCTCCGCTTTAAATTGCGAGCATAAACGAGGCGAGCGCTCGGATCGACGGCGGTCTACGCGCCTCGGGTATAATCTATAGGACGCGCGTACAACGAGGGAGACCGTGTTAGCGACTCGCGTACACGCACAGAAAACGGGGAGAGAGAAAGAAAAAAGGCCACGAGAAGATAGCGTGTGCAACGCGAAATACCCGGGTGAAAAAGAGAGAAAGAGAGAGCGAGAGCGATAGAGAGAGACAAAGATAGTAAAAGCTGTGCCTCGGCGCGTTCAACGTTCGCAAAAGAGAAAAGGGCAAAGTACAGTTTCGCGGATCCGTGGATCCCGTGGTATCTCCTTATTTTCGTGTCGCGAGCCAGGCTGATTTCGCTAGGAGAGACGAAATTCCGGTGTTCCAACTGTTGCGCGCCGGATTGCGACGCGCAAACGCAGTTTCGGGGGCGTGGCGAGGCAACGAAGGGCCCGGAAGCGACCGATAACATGCTGTTCTCCATTTTCTCTCCCTTTTCCCGTTCGATTTGCCGCCTACCTCCTGGTAGGCAGTTCGCTGGAATCCAGGGCCGTGGATCGTGTCACGAGACGGAACAGCCGATGACGGAAGGGCTGGAACGGAAAGCCGGCGGTCGTCCACGCAAAAGCCGTTCCTTCTTCCGTCGCTCGTGATCTTGTCTGGAACCCGAGATACAGAAGTCCTCTTTATCACGATCGACGCAAACCAGCGTCCACCGGTTTTCTATCTCCTCGTCTTTGCTTTCGATTTAACCACCCTCAAGACGGTATTCACACCGCGTCGCACGAACGCGTGCGAAAGTAACGCGCGATCCCCGTGTCCGCCATCTCGGGGGATGAACGGTCACCGGAGAGGACACCCCCCTGTCGTCCGGTAGTCTTGAAAATTATGAAACTCTCCGAACGCGATAAGCTCGCTTGGGTACGTATCACGCAATTTCTTTCTAACGCATCCAGTGGCTCGTGGGGGTTGAAACCGTCGTTGAGGATGCAGCCGTTCGCATTACCCTCGGTTATTCTCTCGGAGAGGTTCGATGAAAATTTACTGTCGACTGCCACTCCTCGTAACTATCGGCCACAAAAGATTTATCAATTTTTTTAACGATTCGATAAATTTTATGGAAGAGTATATTAATCCTTTAGCTATCAGTCTTTGCAGTACCGAGAGATAACAAAAATTCATTCTATTTCGTATAAAAATTTGATTCCAATCTAAAAAGAATTAATACTAAATAATAATTAAGAAGAATAGAAATATTGTAGAATTTTCATGGAAGGAATTGAAACGGATCTGATAATGAATTTATATCTAATTCCCGGCAGTTTGAATGAAAATATTATAGAATTTTCTAGGAAGCAATTAAAATTTGATAACGAATTTATATTTAATTCCAGCCACTTGAATGAAAATATTATACAATTTTCTAGGAAGCAATTAAAACGATTAGATAATAGATTTATACCTAATTGCTGTCACTTTGAATAAAAATATATTGTAGAATTTTCTGGGAAGCAATTAAAATTTTATAATGAATTTATATCTAATTCCTGCCACTTTCAATGAAAATATTGTAGAATTTTCTAGCAAGCAATTAAAATGGATTTGATAATGGTTTTACATTTAATTCCTGGCACTTTGAATGAATAAGAAAACGAAATCATATCTTCAGAGCAGTCCTGATATAGGTTTGATTTACTGCAACGCTACCAATGACTTCCGGTAGACGGAACAAGGTCTCCGAGGCTGGGCGTGCATTTGGGCGGCAGAAAGAATGCGTGATACGTACCGTGTGATCTATGCGTCCGTAAAATTTCATAATTTTCCGGGTGGGTCGGGGATCTTCCCTTGCCAGTCCCGCGGATCGTTATCGGGTAGCAGATTGTACACGAGGTTCACACGATCAATCCGGCCATTACGAGCCGCGAACACTTGTCATGAGGAACGTACGAGAGAATACTTAGCGATGCGAGTCGTACGTGGTCTTATCCCGAACGGTTTTCGATCTGTCCCAATCCGGTGAACGATAAGAGCGTGTGTCCTTTCCGGGTATCCAGCTCGAGTAGTCGCGAAGCAACTCCGGAATTGTGCAGCAAAGTGGTCAAACGGCGAAGCACTTCTGCGCTATGCGCCGCTAAAGAAAAAGTAGCAAAAAAAAAGAACGGGTAGACGGGATCTCCGTGAGTCGATCGTTTTACTCGAAGTTTTTGGTAAATCACCGGGAATCCATCGCAGGCTCGATTCGAATTGCTCTAGAACCAACCGTCTGGCAATCTTGCACAGCAAATTTTGTCATGGTAAGCACAGCTTGGAAACGTCATCGTTTGGTTACGGTTTTGTTATTCTATTTTTTCTGCGTCCTACTTTACGATCGAAAATGGTACGGGCGAACGAGTTGCACGCGACGGAGAAGACGAGAGACGAGTCGAATTGTGTTTCACGAACGATTCCGATGGATATTCCGTGGATAATAGCGAAGAAATCATTGGTAAGAGAGGAGCGAGTTGTTTCTAACCTCAAAATGACGCTTTCAGGACGTGTCCGCGTTTTCCGAGGACACATTCGACGTTAAAGATTGGATCAATAAAACGTTCAAAACCGCCGAAGCACAAGAAAACAAAGATGTAAGTCGCCCATTGTTGCAATAATCTCGATTGCGCCGGTCTTCTTACGCCCCTCGGCACGAATTTTTAAATTTCCACTGCACTAATGCAGTCGGTTGCAAAACTGACTGCTTCCATTGCACCACGGTCAATGACACCGTGCACTTTCTTTGGAAAATGATCGCTTTATTTTCTAACGCGATATTCACGACCGTGTCGTTGCCGGTAATGAGAGATACAATTTTTTACATTTCGTTAATTATTTTGTTTAATGCAAATAAGCGACGGACCTGCGTGTACATTTGCAATTGAAAAAGAAAATTGTATATGACTGTATTAAATATTTGATTTATAACGTCCTATCCTATTTCACGCGTGAAAATTATTTCTTGTCAAATAATTAATACAAGACATTCATGGGGACAGACGTTTGTTTTGTCTTTGGTAATGAAGTTGCAATTATACGTGCAACAAGTTAACGGTGCCTTAGAGGAAACCAGTCAGAGCGTTCTTTCGAGTCTACCAAGGGTTCTAAGAGACACGCAGCTTCTGCAAATGGAAGCTTTGGCTCTGAAGAAAAAAATGGTTTCTGTTAAGCAAGAAATTGAGAAGGTCTGTTGCTGGTATACTCTTTCATGGTTAATGGGTCAACCTTGTGCTTTATACAATTCATTGAATTCATTGAATAGGCTGAGAAAGATTCTGCATCCTCGATGGCAACTCTAGAGAGAATAGATAAGATAAAAACGGATTTGCAAAATGCTAAGCAAGGTTTACACGAGGCTGACAATTGGAGTGTGTTAGCATACGATGTGGAAGAGGTATACAGAATAATAAACAAAGTAGAACATCTATAATGGAATTCCTTATTCTGTGGTTCCTGATGTTCCAGGTATTTGAGTCAGGGGATGTGGAAGCTATTGCAAATAAATTATTTAGCATGCAAAAGTCTCTTGCAATGCTTGTGAACGTTGTTGACTATGAAGATAAAAAGTTACAGTTAGAGGGTTTAAAAAATCGTTTAGAAGCAATGGCTAGTCCAAAATTAGTTCAAGCATTCACTGCTGCCAATATGGGTAATTTCTGTTTAGTCATAAATAAAATTCCTACATCCAAAATGCATTTAATTCTAATCCAATAACGCATTTAGGACAATCCAAAGTATACGTGGACATATTTAATAAAATGGAACGTTTACCACAACTTTTGAAGTATTATCACAACTGTCTGAAAGTGTCCTTAGCACAGGAATGGCGTAGAACAATTGAGCTAGCACAGGATGAAAATGTTACTTACTGGTTACACACCTATTACGATAAGTTATTATCTATTTGGCACGATCAGGTACATTTCTCCATACATAAATTACATACTTAATTGTTACAAAATATTTGAATTGATCAATACTCAATTCTTATTGAGAGAAATTGGTATTTAAGTTTTACAATGTGGGAACAGCCATGACTAATGTTTATATGATCCCATTAAAGGTGAAATGGTGCCATCAAGTGTTTCCAAACACTTCGATCGACATTCTAGTCGACGTATACGCCGATCTATTGAAAAGTTTAGACCCGAGCATTCCAGAATGCATAGAATCAGTTTTGAAGCAACACTCGCACGCGACGCAATTATCTCTGTTGCTGGAACTGAAACATATTACAAGGCACTTTGCAGTGAATCTGCACGGTGCAATTGACACGTCTCTGCAAGGGAAGTTGCAGAATCAAAAGCTGCTGTCCTTAGCCCAAGCGATATATGCAGCTTACATTCCGTACGTTGTCAGGTACAACGTATACGAAACGGCACAGCTCGAACATCAATTGAGATCGATGGAATTCACGCAAGACGACTTAAGCGAAACGATCAACGCACTTTCTCTGAGTATTTCGCGAATAATGGAATATGCAAACGAGGCAAACAAAAGGTGCAAACTATTCACAGATGGTTGCGGGTATCCTGGCCTGCTGAAGTCTTTGAATGTACGTTCTTCCGAGAAACATAGTAAATCAAACCCGTATCTTAAGCAATCACAACTTTCTATATTTGTTATAGAGCTACTTTAATAAATACCTCGAAAAATATCAAGCAGTCGTGTGGCAACTAGAGCGGAAAAAAGTAAAACACGAGGATTGGAATTTATTCCAGATGTGTCTCACTTTGATGCAAAGCATAGGTAATGTCGAGAGTCTGTTGTTTTTCTGATCAAGATGTTTGAAAAAACAAAAAAACCTAGCTACGCCGTAATCTCATTAATTCAGGTGATCTCTTGGGGCATGTTCAACAATTCGAAAAGTCTCTGGTGATCGACATCACCGAGATCAATAACAAATCGCAGAGCACGTCGGTCAGCGTGTTCTATCAGTACAAAAAGTTTCTTCTGAATGCGTCGGGTCAAACTGAATTAGAAAATCTTGTCGCATCTTTCCAGAAAGGTAAATATATATATATCGACAGATACCTGTAAAACAAAAAAGAGAGAATTGTTTTGCATTGCCATTATTTTCTTTTAGAAGATACAACGATTCTCGACTCGATCATTAAATCTATTCACAAACTTTGCTCGGATTTGCATCGGGCAACGTACGAGGTGATCTTTGCACCAATTTTTACGCAATTGTTGTTGGTGCAGAAGGCACCCGCATGGTCGATGGAGGCGAGCAAATTGACACAGCTGAACGCAGACTTGCCCGATTATAGTTTCTCACCTCAGGAATATATAACGCAGGTTGGACAGTATTTGATGACACTGCCACAACATCTAGAACCATTTCTGCTAAGGGAAAATCCGAGCTTAACGCAAGCATTGAAAGCTGCGGATCCACACTACTCGCAGGGATCGACAGAAACTGGTTTCACCGGGATTTTGTTAGACATTATCGCTAAAAGAACCTGTCAAATGTTCCTGGTTCAAACTGTAGGACTCTGTCAACTGAGTTCTGCTGCTTGCAAGCAACTTGCCACCGACATAGGTGCGTAGACGACGACGTTTAGCAAAAGCTGTTTCGATTAACAAACAATATTTAATACGTTATTCGAATTAAAATTTGTTCAAACAATGCCGGATTCTGATAGGCGAATGCATAACGCGATTACAAGGTCCATGTTTATCAAAATGTTCGCACTGAAAATTATAGATTACCTTGGCAATGTGCTGGAAGAACTCGGTCTGTCTTTGTCAGAGAATTTACAACACATGTCTCAGTTACTGAGGCTGTCGTCGCAAGATTGGCAGAACGGCAGTTCCGGTTGCAATGCCAGAGTGGTTGCTGCCGTCAGGCAAATGAGGAACATCGCGTCTTCTGGTTGAGGAACGTGCGAGGATGGAGGACCAGGTTCAGATTTGTACAAACGTGTAACAAACACTTATTGTGGTAACTATAACTTTGTAATTTGTTTGGACCTTTTATGTAAAATAGCGATACATAAAGAAGAGTCAGTAACTTGTGTAAAGAATTATTACACAACGATATAAACAAAAAAAAATATATATATATATATATACATATATTTATACATAAATTTAGAAATAATCTTTAGAATTTTCATTTCTTTACCAACTATTTTACGACAGTCCTGTCCGCGATTTTTAAAATCTACGTTTTTTGTACTTTTTTCTTCGTATTCTGTAGAAAAATATTTCTTTTGTCCTTTGTAAAAATATATAACCATCAGGTCGTTTCATAAAAACACAATCACAACCGGCTTTCTATAGAACGAGAACGCACAAAGGTCAAGTTCTTCTTTTTGTTCTTACATTCTTCGCACTACGTGGAAGATCGACGGCTGTAACTGTGTTTTTGTATTACCTATAGGATGTCCTGATAAATACATTTTTCGCCGGTAAAATCAAATTTGCCAAAGTCCGATTGCGTAAAGCTGTACACGCTCGAAGTACGCTTCTCGAGAAACGAATATGTGTTTACTTTTCCAATATCGCGTCAATGGCCACGGTTATTGCATTTTGTATGGATCTGAAAGAGTAAGAGACAGTTTACCTCACTGTACAAATAGTAGCAACATCAAAAATAAACATAACCACATACTTTTCGAAGTGGGTAGTGTACGGCTGATCTTGGTTATGAACTTTGAACGCCAGAGTAATATTTTTAAGCCTGTTGATAAGGGTCTTGTCGGGTAATTTCAACATTTTATGCATTATTACCAGCGCGGAGAGCGTATCGATCTGAAACACATCACACACGGATATATATTAAACTATTTTGTATAGATTGCCCCTGATGTACATTCAATAGGACATAACATACACACTTTTGTATAACTTGTTATTGTTTTTGTTAGCACTTGAACACTCATCGTTTGATATTTTTTCGTGTTTAAGATAATTTTCAATATCTTCTTCGCCAGGTAAGGAAAAGACGTAATTAAAATGTTTTCCTCCGTGACGAACGTGTTTCGCAGCACGCAAGTCATTTCTGTGCTCACGCTGCTGATTGCGGTATTAAACAAAATGGTGATGTAAGGGAGACACATTTTCTGATCGTTAAAAGTACTCTTAACAATGGTAAAATATTTTTTTGTCAGTTCATGCAAAACTTTCAGGTTCTGTAACAGTGTATATACATAACGTAATACGGTGGATGAAACGTGTGTCGTCGTGTCCTGTCGTTAGCATACTCACGTCCGTGTGTTTTGCTAAAATGTCTTCGTTGTATCTGGTTAATGTGACCATCGTAACGCACACGAAATTCGGAACGACAATGTCCAGTAGGTTCGGTTCGTTATTCTCAAAAGCCATTCTGCTGAAATCTAGCAATTTTAGTATTGCGTCAAATGCATCGTTCAAGAATACAACACCTCCTACGGGGGAGAGGCAACTACAGTATAAAAGTACTATATCACAACATAATTTTGGGGTACTGTTGTATTCTTTTATCATCGAGTTCGAGATGACAAGTGTATGCTTTATTAAATCTATACAAATCTCTCGGTTTTCGGTTTCCACGTCCAGATGAGGTATACGCGGCACTACTGACCTGTCATTCGAAATGCAACATAAGTTAGAATGATCCCTTTATCACGGATACTTATGCAAATTTACGTTTTCATGTACAAATCCAAACTGTGATTCAATTTAATTTTTCCATGATTGAACGAAAGTTCGTTTCGAATTTTGCTTAAGTAATTTGTAATGTAGTCGACAGAGAAAATGTGTGATTAGGCTTTTCGAACATACTTTTTTACCCAGAGCAGAATTTCCGAAAACCGTTCCGAAGCGTCGAACACATCCCTTTTGTGCAGCAAGGAGACCATTGATATGTACTCCTTATAGAACGTCGCAATCAAGTCTTTGGATATTAGATTAGTCATATTGCACTCGTTATCTATATTCTTTTCTATAAACGTCCTCCACGAATGCAACGTTTCCCAAAAGTTAAGTACATTTTGATGATACTTGTTCATCAAAACCGACTGATACTCAACGTGCAATAAATGTTTTAGAATACGCAAACTTAATTCCAAGCCTTTCACGTTGATCATGAACATGTTTGTGGAGTTGCAAGAATCCTGAAGAAATTCATTTATTAGTCTCAACATTCATCAACTTTTATTTACAGGTTATCACCCGACTCTGCCACCGTGCTGAAAATAATTATGAGTGGTAGAGTCAAGTATTTTCATAACTAATAGTACCTGATTGTCTAACATGTCTGTGTTCAATGATTCTGTAAAAAGTTTCGACAATGTGAGAAGGATTATATCTCCTTTGTCCCATTTAATGAAAACGTGAATAAGAGAGAGGAGAGTGTCATCGGAAGTGTCCCATGAGCATAACTGTTGCCCTAAGGTTTCTAAAACCTCGACCGTATCGTGAAAATATTTGGCTGGCAGTAATGAAAATAAAAATAGAACCGATTCGTTCACCGGTGTTTCCTGAAAGAGTTATTTATCCGAGATGATAGGGTGAATTAAAAACAATAACTCTGGAAACTTACCTTAAAATACTGCGAAAATTCTGGCAAAATTTTCGCAATCGATTGTATAACTTTGACCTCCTCCTCATTGTAACTCTCGTCATTTAGATTGTCTACATTTGCTACCAGTAGCATTGCAATCACGTCCATACATATTTGTACGTCTTTAAAGCTATCTAGATCACCGTCTTCCCAATTGTTCAGATCGTCTGCTAATATGACAATTACAAATGTTAATTAAAACAAGTTGCATTTGATAGAATATCAGTATTAGCCGATGTTATGATTTCTACCTGAGTTTTCTTTATTATTCAATTTCATCTTTTTATTGCACTTTTTCTTAGGTATTTTTGTTACACGCATACATTCCATCTCCTCTTTTATCTCGGACAACATTAGTTCGATTAACTGTGCAAATCTGTTGGAGTTTATGACGGACTTCGAATGAAGACAGAACCTCCTAATTGCTTTAATATTATTCATTCCTATATATATTATTTCCTCTGTTATTTTATCGTTTTCAGAGCCGTTTAAGCATATACGCAGCCAAAGAAGTTTTATTAGTTCTTGTAGTAAAAATGCATCCTCTGTTCTCTGAAAACATATACGATTCAACATTGATCTTTGCTCTTAAATAATTGCACACGAATAACGTGTACGCACCTCTAGTAGATCGAGAATGTACGTTAGTGGCACAATATTCCAAAATGGTATTCCAAGTTGATTTTGAACATGCCAAAGAAACTTTATCAGTGCTTCGACTACGGTATTGTCTTCGTCATAAATACTTTTCGCGAAATTTGGTAGGAAGTCCTTAAGTATTCTATGAGATCGATCTTTGATTAATATTCTCTTCAAACCGATAAAAACATTCGCTCGTATCTGAGCATTGCCAACATTTGTTGTATAATGCAACAAAATGTTTAACCAATTACGGACCACATCGGTTGGTACACTGTTCCAATGTTTTTCTAACAACTTTAGAAGACCCTAACAATATTTAAAATTACAAAATATTAATGATTATATCATATGTTAAATAACGTGTTGCCGATAACATCTAGCTTACAATCATAGTTATGTTGCACACTTCGTCATCAGGATCATTCAACAGATCATTTACGGTTTTATAAAATTTTTGGAGATGAAATTTATTTCTATCTTTCACAACACACGTGTATTGCGGAGCGCTCGTCATGAATAAAATCTCTACAGCGTTGCATCTAGTGAAGGAGCCAGGAGCCTGTAAAATAATTATAATTTGTTGCTTAATTTAATTGTTACTAATTTATTGCTTATCATTATGTTTTACCTTCAGATGTTTCCAAAGTAAAGGTTTACACTGATTGTGAATCATCGTTCTAGCCGCTTGATTTTTACTTTCGTGAATAGCGGTTAGAAATAAAAGGAGATTTTTACCAAGCTTTCCTTGTCCCTTGGAGTCCCTATGTGCACGAAAGCAATGAAAAATAATATTCTGCAGGCAATTCTCCAGAATAAATTTTTTCAATTTTCCCGTTGCATTCGACCACGCGGACACGTACAAATTCGCGTAGCCCGCAATGTAACTATCTTTAACATTTTGTAAAACAACTTTTATATTGTTATGAATTCCCTGCAAGAATCGCATTTGTTAATTTAGTTTGATTTCAACGAATCGAAGAAGAATACGTAGAATCGTAAATTTTACCAATATGTAGTTCTCCCCAAGAGTAAACAAATATAGTATCAACAATTTGCCTTCTTCGAGTGACATCACAGTGTTTTCTCGAACAAGTTTTAGCAACTCTTGAATGTCTTCCGTATTTTTTAATAATGAAATGGCAGACCTTATATCATACAGGCGTTTCACGTGTTGCTAAAAACACGATCAGCATTAATTTCATATGGTTAATAGATACAGCGTGAGTCGATAAAAACTGCTATCTAAAATGATTAATTACTTACTAGTTGTATAAAAAATGTGCAGCATTTTAAGGGATAAATCAAATGGATGCAATTGGGTTTTGTATCACTTTATTATAGACGAAAAGGCGAATTCAACAATCTGCAAGCTGACTTTGAAAAACTTTTGAAAATATTTAAGGTTACTTTAAAAATCTGGAAAAAATGTATAAAAAAATCAAATTGTACAGATTTGATGTATTCCTTATAATGCTATGTAAGTTGTTAAAAAGTCTTTTGGTACAACCAGCAGGCATTGAATTATTTCAGACAAGTTCTTATTGACTTACCGTCTGCATTTATTTAATTATTTAATTTATATGTACCAATGAAGACTTGCAACCTTGAATTAAATATTTAACTACATTTTTTGTTACTTTTTCCTTCCAAGTCATATTTAATTGCCACCATTTCTCTAACAGATAAGATATTTCGTTTTTTGCCTGTTTATCATTGATATTAGGAAACACATTGGAATATAACAACATTACATTTTGTATAAGAACATTAGGAATAAACAATCGTTGTACAATTGTTTCAAGAGCCAATGCGGTTATCGTGCGCATCAGTTTCACCATTGGACTATACTCCTATAATACGAAGAATATATATAGGGCTGCACGTAAGCGAAGGTAAGTGTAGGTAAGCAAACATTTATAATAAATTCTGTCAATCTTATAGATCCCATAATGTAGTCTTACTTTTACAAATCTGCTTTGACTTTTTGATGTTTGCATACATATCTTTTGAGCCTCTAGTAGCATGGTCCTCAAATGCTGCCATAGTTCGCAGAGTTCATCCTCTGATAATATAACAATATTTTTCACATTGTTATTCTAAAATAAGAACGTGCTGTCACTAAATTTTCTCATCTTATTATTCAAACATTGAAACAAGCCATACTACTAATTAAATACAAGGGTTATCTCAGAATAAAAAAAACTGATTAGGGCGTGTGTGTGTGCAGAAGTGTATATGAATTGTAGTACGGAGTAAACATATTTATTTGACGTTCACACTCTATTTATTGATAGATACCAGTTTCTCACATATGCTGCTACCGTTCGGGCTTTTATTTTTTAAAATACGAAACAGTACTTTATCTCTCGATAACGCACGCTGTTGCAACATTTTCCCCCGAACATTAACACGGTATTATTTTGTGAAATTATACGTCGTTCGGTTATGCATTTTAACAAGAACTGAAAGAAAAAGAGAGCAACAGTTAAATCGTATACACTTGATAAATTCATTTTATCATGCGATAGCGCGTTAATATGAATGTCAAATGTTAACAAATTAACATAAACAACAGGCGAACGTGTTTACTCTTGTACACACCATTGGATGAGAAATTATTGGAGTCACCACGGATTACATCTCGTACATTTAAATATCGTGAACGACTTTCACATTATAGTAGATACATTGCAGAATCAAGTATCGCACAGTCGCATAAAGTTTACTAGAAAAGTTCATTCCCATTACAAAATTCTTCACTTTTATTTACTATTTCATGGAAGTCGCCATATTGATCTTTCGACATGAAAATGATCGGCTCTAGACGCGTTTCTTGAACCGGTCAAAGCGAATGGTGACGCCACATTACGGATAAATATAAAAGTAGAAAATAAGACGAACGAAGGTATTACAACTACCATTTGTTACCATATTAGACATTACAAATCGTTGATCGAAATAATTATGACTACGATGGTTTTTAAAAATATACGTTCCTCATGGATACAGGAGCGTTATCACAAAGAGAAAACTTTCAGCTGGTTAATTAAATAAAACCTCGTGCATCTACGCATATTATTCAGAATCTGTAAACCTGTTATCTGTTGATAACGAGAATCAATGACCATTGGTCAGTAACAAGACTGTTGCGATCGTGGCGCGACGTAACATAAGAGAGTCTCACATAATGATTTTTTATGAGAAAACTAGAAGAGCCAGCGAGACATGATTTTGGCCATACCTTTATGAATGTTTGGAGTGGATGTTAGAATTTTTTCATGGAGCTGGCACGGGTAGTTTGGTCCTGGAAAAATGAATTAACCGCAATAGCAATTTTCTAATAATCGGAATTTGGCGCGTTGAATTCAGCCGTTATAAATGTTGTGAAAAGAAATTAGGGAAGTCGTGGACATGTTTCCTCAATGTCATCCCACGTAATGGCGAAATACTCAAACTGTTGGCCAATATAACCGATTCTTCCAGGTGGTGCCACCTAGAGTTAAAATTAGCTAATTATTAGTTCATCTAGCCTGTCCAGGTGACGTTATCGTTGTTTTTCGGAAATTATCGACGGTCGGTAAGTTATGCTACAACTTTTTAGCAGCTTTAGTACATGGCGCCATCTGTAAAAATCAGTCGAACTATAAAATGGCTAACAGTTTGAGCATTTTGCCACTACGTGGAATGGCGCTATTTTCAGATTTTACGGAGCAGATGATTCGTGCCGAATTTGCCATTGTATCTTATGGGAAAAGCGGCACGAATCAATTACAACTGTATTTATTTCTTAAATATTTAATTTATTAACTTGTTTCCTGAAACACTGGCACATTTTTTATTACTTGTATCATTTTATACAATCTCCTCTGTTCTCGATATGTTTTTTTTTTATGTATATGCGTTAGAATCACCATTTTATACGACGTTAAGTTTCACAAGCATACTTCCTAAATTTTTAGGCGATTCGAAAGCATCGAGCAACGTCAACTGCTGATCGAAAATAATCCTGCACGCCGTATGCGTAAATTAATAAATTTGTTTATTACGAAACAAATTTTTAAGATCCACAAGTTGAAACGTTTTGCCATGGATGGCAGTAGCAGTCCAAAGTACACCGTTTACAACACGTTAATGCACCCTGTAACTATGCTTGCAAAGTAGCAGCATTAAAACATCCCCTAAAACCAAAGTAATTAATTTGATTGCAATTTTAGGTATCCCAACTTAATCGCAGGGTGGTGCAGTCATTTATTTTCAGTTCACAATTTACTAGGAGCAAAAGAAAATTTATAACAAATTCTCCAAGTCACTCGAGTTTCCCAAATATACCGGCGACGCTCCGGTTCGTCGAAAGGTGACATATTTATTAAAAATAAAACTAAATCTGCAGGAACTTTCCGGACCCTTGCAAGGTAAGGGGGTTGATCACTGTCTATTAACCCCTTCGCATACAAATAAAATGCGATAATAAAACTAAACAATAAAATACCATTTAATTTGGCTCAACTGTGGACACTCGTGTGCAAGCTTAGAAACAGAACGTTTTATTTTCAAATTTACATTGCTATACAGGGTGTCCCACGCAACTGGAACAGGCTGTACCTCCTAAATGGTTGAGAATAGAAGAAAATGTTATAAGTAGAAGTTAAATGGTATCAGACGGTGCATAATATGCAACTAATTTTATGCACTTTTCTGTATCGGTGCATCAGAAAAATGCAACTGCATATTTTTTTTAAATAGAAACCTATACTTTTGACTGCACCAATCGATGCAGTTTCTTGTGCTTTACATAAAAGTACTAACATACTTATGCCCTAAACATACTTTGGCCTCAATGGAGGACCGAGAAGCCGAAATAATTCAGAGAACTTTTAGCTTCGATAACTTCT
>CM052082.1:21611423-21621852 GCA_028453745.1 Agapostemon virescens
ACACAGAGAAGGCTAGACAATTTTTATTTAACCACAAAATTAAATTCACCGGCGATATAAATCTCTCGTCTAACAATTTAATCCAGCGGTTCGCTATTTAATTTTATTTGACGCCCCACGCGTGCAACGGTATAAAATAAAACGATCCGTGTCGCTTTATATTCGTAAAATTGTTGGCTTTCCACCGGAGCAGCGATCCCGGCAAAAATGTGAATCCGGGGAAGATTAGAAAACGTTGATATCGTTGGAAGAGAGATTTACTATGGGAGTACAGCGGCGTCGGGCGTCGTTTTCCGGGGTTCTTAAAGGGCGCGGTGTTGCAGGTCGAACCAGATCTCCATAATTCAACGATTATGGACGCGATAGTGTCGCGAGCCTTAAATATGTCCGGCGAAACAGGGGAACATTGCCGAACGGCAATTAAACGCAGGAAGGTGTCGCGGGAAATATATCGCAAATTCGATTCCACGCAACTTGGCCAACTTCCGACCTGCGACGCCGCCAAAGCAGCCGGAAATTCATCCGGAGATGGGATTAGAGCGGCGACAGTAACACGAGCCTGCGACGAATTATATTATAAACCGTATCCCGCGGGAGCTTCCTGCTCCGACAACGTAACCGTAAAGGCTTTTCTTCCGAGGAAGGCTCGCGGGAAAACGCCCGCGAGAACGAACGCGCGGATAGCCGAGGAAAAGTGTGAATTAATTCAGCTATAAACTAAAAATACCGGCGGGCTAACTCTCTTCTAATTTCCCTCGTTTTAGACATCCACCCCCATCGTGCTTCTTTTTTCTCAAGCGAGCGAGGAAACATCGCTCCTCGAATACTTAGCCGAAATATTAACGCCCGTACACTTTCTGCAATTTAATCCTGAATCATGCTCGCAGCCTCTGCACAGTCTCGGGATTAAATTCTACGAGTGGACGTCGATTATTTCGATCGCAGCCCCGGCTGAATTGGGGTGTAAAGCGTGACAAGTAGACTGCGGATTTTACGCATTCGTGGGAAAGAGTAGTCGGTGAGATTTTAAGCGAGGAATGGGCGAAAGGAATTCGAGGGCTTTGATCTTCATTATTCTTTCAATTTTTAATTGTTCTTTTTGCGTAAAGAATCGCTGCCCTGTGATAAGTAAAGTTCAAGTCTGAATGCATTCGTAGGAATGCAAGTAAACGTTTAAACCAACAAACATTATAATCTCTCCTCTGTGGTGTACGTAAGAAATTTTCTAGCTTTTCTTTTCTGTTTTCTTTTTCTAAATTTACATTTCGCAAAAAGGCAGTCTAGTTATTAACACTTTATAGACCGGCGATTATTTCAGAATTTTTGTAAGGCCTATGATCCATGACTGAAAACTTTTTAATGGGTCTTTCAAGGCTGACAGCAATTTTTATTGGGGATCAACAATGCATCCCCAATAATATTGTCTAATAATGTTGTTACAAATTGGAATATAAAAATAGAATTTTAACTTCCAGTCGATAAAGTGTTAACATCTCCGGAAGAAACGTACAGACATAATTTCAAAACCATTGAAAGACGCCAACGTGTAATCTGCAGCTTCTTAACACTTTGACTGCCATGTCATCCATATATAAGTGACGGAATTATTTATATCGTTTCTAAATGAATTTTAACGTTGATATATTCATTGTGTCAAAGTTGATGGTGATCTAGAATGTGGAAGAAGGGTGGCAGAAGTACTCTACATTATAAATTGTATTTTTTCAATTTTTATTTCATTCAACATCTCATTTCGATTTTGAAGAATTTTCGTGGCTGTTAGCTTGCCAGTGAACGTGTTAAAATTGCTAAAAGAAGAAAGAAAATAGAAAATGTTGATCTCTTCGGAAAACTCCCAGTCTAGTTAACAAGCATTAATATTCTCCCTTAAAATATTGCTAAAATATTTAAACATGCCTTCGATTCGAATTTCCCATAACCTATGGATAATTAACCCTATGGATTTCTTCGGATTTCTTCAACGAATCCGGTAAACTTCCGGTGTTCCGGCAACACCTGTAGGCGCGCCTCGCCGGATCAGTTTCCGGCAGAGGAAACAGCGCTGTTCGATCAGAGAACGATTGCTTGACGATCCGTGTTGTTCCCGCAGGTGTTCGTGATTCGTTTGCTGAAGCAGCGGCGCGGGGCTCGCGTGAAAATTCTATCGGCGAGCGTGAGCCGACCGAAGGCAGCGAACCAGGCGGCGAACACGACGGAGGATTCGCCGAAGGATTCGCTCAAGGATCCACCAAAAGATCCACCAAAAGATTGTTCGTCCGTGCGGAAGATCCAGTCGATGGACATCTCGCGGCTGAAGAAGCGGATCGTGGAGACGATGAAGAGCATCGCGTCGCCTGGCCGGAAACAAGAATCCTCCTCGACTTCCGGCACGATCTTCGAGAGGATCTCGCGGTTCCTCGGCAAGGACACAACCAGAGGGGGTTCAGAGCAACAAGCTTCGAACGAGGTGGAACGACTGTGCAGAAACACCGGCGAGGAGACCAAGGAGGAGGCAACGAACGAGCGGAGGGTGTCCGAGAAAGTTGAAGAATCGAGAACGACGACGACGATCGCCTGGAGGCGGATCTGCCTGCTGCTCCTCGGGAATCCCGGTACCAGTTCCTCACCGAGAAAATCGAACAACTGCGAATCGGCCAGGGTGGCGGCTTGGAGGAGGAGCGCGCAGGTCGAGAAGCTCTGCACCAGCTCGAAGACCATCGTCCACCCCTGCCGCAGGGCCGACAGCTACCAAACGGAGCCCCTGGTCGCGCCAGACTCCCCCGACACGCCTGGCGAGACCTCCGAAAACAGGATTCAAACGGACGATCTGACGGTCCTCCTCGCAGACAGTTAGTTCCGGGGACCGTCGAGCTAGGAGTCGTTCCGCGACCACTCTCCGACACGCTTTTCCGGTTTCCGTTGCACGTCGAAGCAGCCCAGGTTTGCCATAATCGAAGCGGCCATATCTCCACTCTACGCTCGCAGCGCCACGGACGGGGGACGCGAATAGCGAGGAAGACGCGGGATTTGGAGCGGGGGTAGCTAACGCGCCGAAGACCCGCTCGGAAGAACGGAGAATTTCGCTGAGGTGAAAATATTGCGGATTTGTTGCGAGTTCGTTTCTGCGAGTGAACGCTTCGGCGAATCCAGTTCGATTTCTCTTTGGGTTGCCGCCGCGCTCCGAGGCTGTCGGAGCGTTTCTATTGTTTTATGTATCGCGGCGAAATAAAAGACCGTCTTTTGTTCGAGAACACGCTGGAAACTTGCCGCGGAAGGGATCCTGGGTCGCTTCCCATTCGATGTTGCGTATTTTTCTAGGCCATAAACGTTTCCTGTAAACACTGTTCGAAAGCATTCTTTCGCGGACCTTGGTTGTACTTAATAAACTGCTGCAAGCTTAAGCGCTGGAGAAGAGATGCTGGGTCAGAGTGTTCGAGGAGCGAACGGCGTCGACCGTGAAAACCGCAACCCTCAGAAGTCCCTCGAGATCGAAGCGATTCTGCGAAGAGACTGCGATTCCTGTTCCTTTCGATTCCTTTCAATTTCTTTCAATTCCTGGCGAAATTCTGTCCGAGCGAATCTGTTGCGATCGGTGTTCCAAGTTTCATTTTAAGTTCGAGCGTTTATACGTCTGTGTGCTTGATCGTTTCCGAGCAACGGCACAGGCGACAGCAAAATGGCCGCCGTTTCGGCGGAAGGGGTTGAAAGATTCGCATAAACGAAGGCCGCAGCTGGCACGGCAAACTTGAAACCGGTGGTGGGTGTTGGTTGTCGAGGGACGCCGCGGAACGGTCCCCCGGAACTGTATACCGAAGCTAGGTCTAAGAAGACAATATTTTATCTCCATCTTGTGTAATAAAACGATCGACTCCGGCGGGAAGGAAGCGTCTCGAGCGGCCGAATTCCCGTCGTGTAAATATTGTACAGACTCTTGTACCGCTGTCGCAATAGATTAGTTTCTAGGAGTAAGTGGGTTTCGCCGAGGAACCTCTCGGCGCGGGGCCGGAAGTTTGCGGAACGGTGTGGATTCTTGTGATTCCGTGTAGACAGACAGCTCTTCGCATAGAAGCGGACCAAACATAGGTGGATGGAGAAAGAGAGAGAGTGAGAGAGAGAGAGAAAGAGAGGAAGGAGAAGAGAGAGGCCAGCGTTAAACTCGTAGATGTGTATATAAAAAGAACGATTGTTACTGTACAATAAATCGTCTGTCATCATTCACTATCGGACCGTGGATGATTAATTCGTCGCTCGCCCCCGCCATTACCCCGGACACCGTCGAACTCACTCCCAAGTTCCCCACCCGAACAGCGACAGAATTCATTGGGATATCCGTTTATTGACCGCGATGCTGACCGGAAGTAGCCTCCAGAGAGCGACGTTGGTCGGTATTGGTCGTTAAACAATAGTATTGTTCGCCAGGGATCGTCAATGGTGATTAGTCGACTACGTCGTTTGCGGAGTGTCGTAAACTGAAATTTTCGAGAGCTATGAATTCGGACGTTTTGGACGGGAAATCGATGATATCCACGTTCGCGCAGAAGGAAATTAGTAGTTTTGTTAGTTTTCTTGTCGGTTTCACCGTGACTCCTTATGTACGCCAGATGATGTTTGCCGCTTTTCGCATGGGACGATATGGAAATTCCGGCACGAATTATTTGGGCCTGAAAATGTGAAAATAGCGCCACTTGGTGCGGCGGAGAAACGCTCAAACTGTTCGCCAATCGGTATCGACGGTCGGTAATTTTGATGATAAGTTAGCATTCGTTGGTAACATATAGTAAAATAAATTGCAATCTTTATCGATAAAGTATAGCGCTATTGAATGTGATGGAGGAACGGTAGTCTACGATTATCAACGGTCGATGAGTCCGTTGATAAGGTGTTATCAGTTGGTAAGAAATTGTAGCCAGGGTTGTAATATTAATCTATAAAATAGGGCTACGTCAAGTATCTCCAATTTACCATAAATCATTGACAGAAAAGTATCAATATTCGTAACAAAATGGTAGTGCAGCAGATAACATGCGGGAACGGGGATACTTGCACCATGGATAACAACGATACCTTCCTTATCAGCAATGGATAAAGTAGTTTTTCCATTACCATTTAAAGATTAAAAAATACTTGATTCATATTATTATACTTAGATTCAACAGATATGATCGTAACCATCGATTTTCAGTATTATTTGGGAAGAGAACGTGAATGTTCTGGAATGCTACTATCCCAGATAATTGATGATTCCACGCTAATAGTTCTCTGTGACAATTATCGGCTAATGGTAAGTTTGATAAGGTCCCAATTTCGAGTTTGATTCGTCGGTAAAACAGAGCACTATTCCTACCGATAAATGAAAAATCGTTGTTACCTACTGTTGAATAATCGCTTTGCTTATCGACTGTACAGTCGCTCGTTGAACAGTTTGAGCGTTTTGCCACTACGTCGAATGGCGCTATTTTGAGATTTTCGGGAACAGATGAATCGTGCCGGATATTACATTGCACTTTACGGTGAAAGCGGCACGAATCATCTGTGCAGTGGTTTAACATTAATCAATCGTTCGATTTTAATTATTGTATCGTTTTACAACACTGCATTCGTCACATACACGCAAAGAATAAAAAATGAACTTGGACAGCGCGTCGAATATCATTTTTTTATTAACGTTTTGTCAGTTACAATTTTGATTACATACATATAATGTGGATTCTTCTTTAAACACATGTCGCTATGATACAAATGACGAGGATAAAAATTTGGAGTGCGTAAAAATGTAATTAGATGACAATTCTTTTTTTTTTGTTTGTTTGCTTTCTTTCATCCCTCTCTCTCTCTCTCTCTAGCGCTCTTTCTCTCTGTCGCTCTTTCCCTCGCACACGCTCTCTCGTTCTCCCTTTCATTCTTTTCTCTCTCGCTCTCCGTCTCTCTCTCTCTCTCTCTCTCTCTCGCTTTCTTTCTCTCTCTCTCTCTCTCTCTCTCTCTCTCTCCCGCTTTCTCATTCCCTCCCTTATTACTTCATTGGTCATGGCGATGGGCCAACTTTGAATGTACATTAATATAATATACCGAGCTGGCCCATATCCACTAAAAAGGGGCGGGTGGGGGTGGGGAGGTGGGTGGGTTTAAAGTGTAATTAATCCCTTGATTGCGATTCTCATTACTCTCTTACGTCGTCCCTAATTCGCTAATATTTTGTGTTTCTCTTTCATTTTGTTTCTCTTCGTCCTTTATACACTAGAATCGATGCGCGTTCCGTCGCTCGAAACTGGTCCGGTGTTTTTAAGCGATCGATCGACACGCTGATCGAGAACCTCGTTATCTTACACACACCGACCACGTAGGCACGGATCAGTGCCAAAATTCAGAGGACAGGATATTTACAGGTGTGAAACAGAAACGGCTTAGCACGGCGTGGACGCTCTTTCATCCCTCTTTCGCACACTTTCTCTCTCTCTCTTTCACTCTCTCTCTCTCTCTCTCTCTCTCTCTCTCTCTATTTCTCTCTTCAGCTTCGACACCCCCTCGAGCTCCATCGTTCGCTCCTCTTCAACTTCGTTAGTTGCGTACAAAATGGTAATCGCGACACGGTGCGAGCTACGCAGCTGGAAAATCAAGGTTTCTCCGATCTTCCACGAGGACCGACCAATTGGAACACAGGATTTCCCTTCGAAAACTTTCAGACATCGAATTCCATGCAACAAGCTGCCGGCCGAAACGATGATCCTCTTGGTCCCGGCTCCGCGAGGGGAGAAGCCGAACCGAGCTTCAGTCTTTCCTCTCTGTCGCAATCTCAGTCCCGCAAAAATGGCGTTTCAACTTCCCCCCTCGAAAGCGGCACACTCACCTACTCTTTCTCTCTCTCACTCTCTCTCTTTCTCTCTCTCTCTCTCACTCTCTCTTTCTCTCGAGTACACCGGAAGCGATCATACTCGCAAACACTCGCAGAGAATCGAGCTTCGCCGAACCGTCGCCGATCGGAGATTTCCGGTTTCCGAGGTCGAAGTCGGCGAACAACGAGGGGTTTCGAATCGCGTCCCTTCGATCGTCCTGGAAGGGAGGAAGATCTGTCCGAGGATCCGAGGGAGAGAAAGACAAGATGGCGACCGAGATCCCGCGAGACAAGAACGGGCCAGCAGCAGGAAGGAAGAAAGAGGATTCGGTCCTCTGAACTTGGAACGGATCCCTTTCCCGGGGGTTGGAATCGAATCACGCGTTTAGGGTATCGCGGTCCCGTCGATTACTATAACGATCGCTTTCGGCCAGAGTGCTCCTAAGTTCTGAGAGACGAACAGACGATTCTTCCGCGTGGCTCGGCTGCTCGAAGACCGCGAACAACGCTTTATTCCTTTTTCCTTTTCCTTTCTACTATTTCGAATTGTGCAACGTTTGCTAGATCATCCCTCCTCAGGCAAAATCTGCTTGGGTCCTATTCCGAATCGGGACCGAAGCCTCCCTCTCTCTCTCTCTCTCTCTCTCTCGCTGTTTTGTCTCGAACGTGATCGCTTCCGTGTTGGTCGACAGTCGCTGTGGACGGAAAGGAATCGATCTTTTTCTCCGCTCTGCCTCCGGGGAACTCGTCGTGGAAGGAATCTTCGGTTTCGTTCGTAGGAACTCTGCGTTGCAGCGGAAAGGACGTGTCTGTCGCCCGCGGAGCGACCTCTCCTCGAACAAGAGGAGGACTTCCGGTCGCTTCGCGCGCGCCAGCTTCCGAGAACTCGGTATCGTGCGGTTTGCGAACATGGCGGCCAAAGATTTCCTTCGCGAGGATTTAAGCTGGAGGATCGACAGAGGGAACGAATAGGGTTGTGGTGCTTGCGTGTGCTTGTGTGTGTCTGTGTGGAGGGCAAAAGGGAACCGTGGTCGCGTTCGAGTGAAGAAAAGACGGGAAGTCGATCGACGAAGGGGCACCGGACCCCGAGAACTTTTCAGACTCTGAGGACCCCGGGGTCGCTGTCGAAGAGGTCAGCAGTCTTCGCCGTGTCCTCCCCCTTCTCCTTTTTACACAAGTTTAAAAACTAATTTGTAGCATTCTCTCGGGGAGCCTGGACAAGGATGCGAACAGTTCTCGAGCGTTTCCTCGGTGTCGCGGTTGCGTTTTTCCCCCCCCCCGTTAGCGTCTACGATTCTCACTTTATTCCACTGTCGTCTCTCTCTTTAGCTTTCTCTACTTCCATTTCTGTGTTTTCTTGCAGCCTCGCCGCTCGGAGAACTCGCGCACGCTAACGAAGGAGAATTCTGCGAAAAGTTAGCGAACGTTTCTCGCGCAGCCCCGAAACGCATCGCCAGGATTCCAGAACGACTCGACGACGCTGCGTAGCGACAACCGCGGAGCCTGGCTCTTCCGACGATACTTTGGTCTAATTTATTTACAATAATTCCATTCCGGTTGGCGCCGGTTCCCCCGCGGGAGAGACGGGAACGATCAACGAAAAGGAAGGCGTCCTCGTTCGGTGTGTTCCAGAACGACAGACCCGATGATCGGAGATCATTCAGGACCCCCATCTCCCGTGCGCGTCCTCTTTTTCCCGGGGCGGTCATTAAAATTTCTTCGGCCTATGTACTCTGACGTTCTCTCGTGTCATCTCCTCCGTTTTCCTTTCTCCATCTCCCTCTCTCTTTCTCTCTCTCTCTCCCGTGTCGGTTAAACTTCAATTCACATTATTAGGGTATAATAATTAATTAATTAATTAATTAATTATAATAGTGTCATTATAATTCGTAATAATATACAACATTTGTCAATAGATCATTTATCCTAAAACCCACTGCATGCTCGTGTCGAAATAACCATTTAATCCTGCTCTCTCTCTCACACACACACACACACGCACACACTCTCTCTCTCTCTCTCTATCTCTCATTCTCTCGTTCGTTTTACTCGCTCGCACTTTGCGTATCGTTTTCGCGTCATTCTTACTCGCGTTTGCTCGCGTATACGTTACTCGCGCACACAGAATTTCACGCGTTTTTCGTATTTTTTTTTACCATGCATACAGCTTTTAATGTTTTTTTTTTAATTATATTAGAAATACCCCTCCCTCTCGCACATAGACAATCTTTCGTTTCCCATCGTTTATCTGTTCGCACACTCTCACGCCGTGGGACTGTACTGGCTTCACGCGTAGCTTATCTATCTAAATTCAATGATTTGTAGTTGCAACCGTATGCGTGTCCACCATGTGTGTTTGTGTGTGTGTCTGTGTATGTGTATGTATTCCTACGTGTGTATCTATGTATGAAAGTATCCGCGCGATCTGCTGATCTTGCCGTTCGATTTTCTGCGCCTTCGAGTTTCGTCTAGGACAGAATATCGTTCCGTCGCGCAAAATGTCCGCTCGACCGTGCACCAAAATGGCCGCCGGTCGGTCCTCCGCGTTCCCCCGTACGTCGGAATGGAAAATAATCAAAGTCCCCCTCGTCTTCTTCTCCTTTTATTTCCAAACACCTGTATATCTATGCGTATCCATGTTTGCGATTTTTGTGAGAGCACGCGCGCGCGCATATTTCTGTGTGTGTACAGTTGTGTATGTGTATACTTGATGACGTGTAGTGCATGACGAGTGTGTTTATGTGTGTGTATACGATGACTTTGTACATATTCGAAGAAAATTCTATCCTTCACCAGAGACGCGCGTCCGAAGTGGAACCACCCGAAAGCGCAGAGTTCATGGACGTGATGAAACGCCGACGTTCGTGCCCCTCTCTCCCTTTCGCACTCTCTCTCTCTCTCTCTTATTCTCTCAATCTCTCTTTCTCTTGCTCTCTTACTCTCTCCTCTCCACCCCCGTCGTGACCCTACGTTTCTCGTCGACCTATCGATCCTCCGCAAACAGTCATACTTCTCGTTCCCCAAACGGTCCGCCTACGCCAGCCATTTTCTCTCTCGCTCTTTCTCTTTCTCTCTTGCGTTCTCTCGCATTTTCTCTCTCTCTCTCTTTCTATTTCTCTCTATCTCTCACCGCGCATACGCTCGACGACGACGCGAACCGATACAGGCGGAACGACGTCGAGCCGTTCTATATTCGATCGTTTCTTTCCCGATTACAAGATTCCTGCAGGATCGAAGCTCGAACCGGTCCTTGAATGTCTATTCCCGATCCTCCAGGTTGCTCGAAGATCGATCGGCTTCCCGTAGAACCGAGGAAGCCGAAGAAGCTATCCAATCGGTGTTCTTCGATCGTGTCTCGGTCGGGGAACGATTTCGATCGAGCTCTGCGAACGAATCACGATCGACGCCGGAAAATCGACTAGGAAAATTGATCAAACTTGGATTTTAATGGGAAACTATGCTTGGATCTTCGTTTTACAGTTGTACGATCGTTCGAGTTGCTTAGAATCGTGATGAATTTATTAGATGTCGGAATTCTTATTGGATACTGAACGAATCACGATCGATCTTGGATAGAAAATTTGAACAATTTTCAAACTT
>CM052082.1:21622252-21640438 GCA_028453745.1 Agapostemon virescens
TTCTTCAACTTCCTAAGTAGCCGAAAAATCAAAACGGTCGATCATGTTTCGTTCACCGAAGGATTTTCGCTCGGTTTCGCCGATAGAGCCACGATCGACGCTGCTGGAAAAATCGTTCCAGCTCTAACTACGTTAAAAAATGAGGTTTACATTTCTATTTCGGATCTTACAGTTTTTTAAAAGCTTCTTCAACTCCCTAGAATGCTGAAGAATCGATCTCGGCCGATCGAGCCGCGATCGACGCTGTTGCTAAAAATCGTTCGAGCTTCGATCTCGGTATAAAAGACGAGTAACGCGAAAGGGGAGACGCATACTGTTCGGGAAACGATAATTGCAATTGGCATTTCGTATTCGCGATCGGCAAGCAGAGCTCGTACCAACGTCGTGTCTTCCTGGTGACACCGGTCGAGGATGAGAGAGAAACTAATAAATATATTTATAGCTCTATATGCATATGTATATATAATATATATACGTGTTACGTGTGATGTGATACGTGTCACGATACAACTAGGGCGATGTTCCTTTCTTACAATATACGATTTAACCGTTAGCTACGAGCGACGACTTCGAAGTCCACGAGCAGGCTTTGTTTTTTTTTCACGACTTCCGGAACCCGAAGAAGGGTGTGCAGGGTGTATGCGATAAAAGGACGCTGTCCTGACTTCCTCGTGCTTTGACAGTGGCGAGGGAACAGCCGGGGGGGGGGGGAATAAAGAAGGGAAAGAAAGGAAAGACAGAAGAAAGAAGAAACAAGAAACACGCGATGGCTGGATTCGAAGATCGCATTCGACGACTCGAGGAAGTCTTCCACCGCGTTCCCAGCTGACCAACGAAAACTCTCTCGCTTGGAAACGATCCGGGATACCCGTTGTCGAGCTGGCGAACAGCTTCCAAGCCTTACAAATCGTTCAAAATTCCTTGAAACCTCGCGAACAATGGAGAACCGCTTGCGGAGCAAAAATCTCGATCGGTGAAGATCGCTCCATCTAATATCAGACCTCGTTTAGATCTGCATTTCGATCTGTGGTTCGCGGATCATTCGCAGGTGAAAAGATCGCAGATGGGAACGCAGAGACGAGCACGCTTTTCGAACCGCTTTCGTGTCGTGTCAGTATAATGCCCCGAGAGCTTGGACAGCTAGAGAAGGAAGAGAACACAACGAGTCACGAGGATTAATACAAAAATAGGAACAAACGTATAAGCATACAATGAGGAACATATACATATGTATGTATGTATATATATATATGTATATATATATCATGTACAAACGTAACGCGCAAGGAACTTCATACTAGAATGATTTTTCACAGTGTGTACGTAAAAATCGGTGCCGCGTCGATGTTTCCTCTGGGAAATCTATACGTGTCTCTCTCTCTCTCTCTCTCTCTCACACACTCTCTCTTTCTCTCTCTCTTTCTCTCTCGTTCTGCGTGTGTGCGTGTGGCTGTGTGAACGTGTCGATAGGGTGGTGTGATGTCGCGTCGATACGGGAATCGGACGATCGCGCACGACTCAAACCCGTCGCTACCAGAGAGCCCCGGATGCAACAACAGTTGGGTTATACGAAAACGTACCGGATCGGAGTTGTTCGCGATTTCACGAAGCAGCCGAAAACTCGGCGGCACGTGGCAGAAGTTTCCGCGCGAACGACCGGGGCCAATCGACCAGTTGCCAGCTAAAGGGTTAAAGTAACAGTCTAGAGACGGTTGAGAGAGTCCGGTGGAGGGAACCGTGGCGGCGGCAACGGCGACCGAGACAGCGCAGGCGATCGGTGCGGCTACCACGGGACGGAAACCAGGAGAATCGGTCACACAATGAATCCGGACGTGGGTACGCGCTGTGCTAAAGAGACATGGGCCTGGTGTGTCCAATGCGAAACTGGTCGTCGCTCGACCAATTCCCAGGCGACACGGACGACGTTTTCTAACGGCCGGAGGAGCAGCTTCTCCCCGCCTGGTGTTCGCGATCGTCGACCGTCGGTAACAATGAACAGCTCGGGAACATTACGGTATTCTTACGTTACAGAAGGTTCAGAGTTCGAGGATTCGGTTGTTCGTCGACCATCGTCGATCACAGGAGAAATCGGGGCCTGTGCGTTGGCGTTCGATCGGGCTCCGCGCTTCGATACATCCTCTTCGATTCCATTTGAGAGACGGTCCCGGTTCCCCTTGCACACCCACATCGATTATCTTTCTCTCTCTTACTCTCATTCTCTTTCATCCCTCATTCACCCCGATACCCCCTCCCCTCATTCGACACCTCGCACCCACGCTTATCTCTCTCTCTCTCTCTCTCGCTTTCTCTTTCTCACTCTCTCTCTCTCTCTCTCTCTCTCGCATACGTTTGCACAATACGTCGTACTTACCATATACCTCTTACAATAACGTTTTTTTTTTTTATATTCATTTATTCTATTAATTATATCAATACTGTTGACGGATAGAGATTCATTCACAGCTCGCACCAGAGCGAATGATCGTCTCTGCCGCAGCGCGTGGCGTATTTTTACCGTTTTCTCGTTTCGTTTCCCTTGCTTACTCTCTCTCTCTCTCTCTCTCTCTCTTTCTCTCTCCCTTTCTCTCTCTCTCGTTCACTCTCTTTCGCTCGCTCTTTCGCTATTGTTCGCATCTTGAAACCTCGACGTGTACACGAGCCCCCAACCCCCGTTTCCCTTCGAAAAAGCCCTATTTGAACCCCCCTCCCAAAACCCCACCCCTGCGAGATGCGCGTATGTAATTCACCGCCAGTCAATCTACCCCACCGTTCGTTTCTGTTATTTCGTTTTAATTATTATATTCTTTGTCCGTAGTACGCTCGAAACCCGCACAAATCGACGTGTCAATTACGCTCTGCGTTCATTTTATTTATTATTTTGTTTCTTTTATCACACGAGCTAAAAAAGAAAAAGAAAAAGAAGACCAAAAAGAAAAAAACAGGAAAAAAAGAAGAAGAAGAACGCCGGCCTCTCGTCGCCCCACGGTGTATCCCAGACGAGCGCGCGCGATGGCGCCTATTATGGTGCTTCTTCGCTTCTCAATCTCCGGCCCTCCCCCCGTAATTGTTCTGCCCTCGGGTCACTTCCGTCGAGTCGGCTGCGAAACCTTCGAGATCTCTTCCTGCCCGTTGATGATCCTCTTCCCTGCGTCGGTCGTGGTCGTGGTCGTGGTCGTCGTCGTTGTCGTCTCGTCCTCCGGCAGTTCGAGGATCGAGAAAACGGGGGAAATAAAAAAGAACGAACGGGAACGGTGACGTCCATCTTCGGCCCCGACGGCTCGTCGAACGGGTAACGGTCACAGCACACGAGGAAAAAAGACCTTTCGGAATCGGGTAGCAAACTTCGTTCGGCAACCCATCGTCGAGAAACGCTTCGGAGACACACGCACACCAGACACGCGCGCACCAGTCTATCTCTCTCTCTCTCTCTCACTCTAGCTCTCTTTCTTTCTCTTTCGTTCTTTCTTTCTCTCTCTCTCTCTCTCTCTCTTTCTCTTTCATTTATCCATTCTCGCACAAGCATACTTTCTCTCTACAACTGTTTTCGTGATTCGTTTTAAAATTCCGAGCCGTGTCCGTGATGGTGTCGTCGGGCGTGCAGCTCTCCCCGGAAGCAGCACGAGGATGACGATGATGATAATGATGATGAAGATGATGATGATAATGATAATGATGATGATGATGATGATGATGATGATGATAATGATGATAACGATGAACGATCGTCGAGAGAGTGTCTCGATACGATCCAGGTGTCCGAAGAAGAATTCGGTTCTCGAGCAGCGGGCACGCGGTGTCTCTTCGTCGTGCGTCTCTTTTTGTCTTCGTCATCGTCGTCGATGCTACTTTATCACTTGTGACCACGCTGGGCTAGGAAGTACTCGATCTGCTGCAGGCAGATCAGCTGCTGCATCAAGCTCTGCAGCGGGTCTTGGCCCTGAGATTGGGGTGCACCGGCTGCGGCGTGTTGCCCTTGCTGGAGCGGCTGCGTCATGCCGCCACCAGGAGGTTGTGTAGCCGGCGGCAGCATCGTGCCGGCTTGGCCCGACTGCTCGGCCAACAATTGTCGCTGGAGCTGTTGCGCTTGGTAATGGGCCACCGCGACCAGGTCCGAGGATTCCATCCCCATGGAGGCCGCGGCGGCTGCTGCAGCCGCGGCGTGGCCTAACTGCAATTGCTGGTGTTGCTGTTGTTGTTGTTGTTGTTGTTGCTGTTGCTGCTGCTGCTGCTGCTGCTGCTGCTGCTGCGGATGATGATGGTGTTGATGATGCTGGTGCTGCTGGTGGTCCGCCGGGTGGTGGCTCGGCAAGCCGGCCTGATGGCAGGCCATCGGATGGTGCACGAGCCTGCCGGCTGCTCCGGAGCCAGCCGAGGCCAAATAGGCGCCGGGGAGGTTAGGGTTCTCGCCCCGCTAGGGAGCCACGTTCTTGGGCCTGCGCCCCCGTCGCCCCCTGGTGGGGGGGCGCGGGGACTCCTGGCCTCACTGGCTCACCGCGGGGCTCTTCTTGTCTTGTTGCTGTTGACTGGCGTCCTGCGATCCCTGTACACCCCCTGACGCGCCTCCTTGTCCGCCTTGAACACCCTGCAACAGGGTCACACACGGTTCCCTTAGCACCTACGGTTTGTTTGTTCGCGCGTTTCTATCTGTCGTAGGTGTCCTTCTACTCGTGTCTCTGTATTTGTCCATCCGGCTCGAGAGCGGTTTTTTCTAGAGAAGAGTATACACCCGGGCTGTCCAACTCGGGGGCGAGCGAATATCCGGCTTCCTTTCATTTATTTATTTATTTATTTATTTATTCATGTACATTTTTTTTTGTCTATTTATCACACACACAACCCCACACACGCGCACGCACGCGCGCGCCAATTCCAGCCACGGTTAGAGGCCGTGACCCCCTCTCGTTTCTCGGCTCTGCCCTCGGAGAAGGTCGTCTCTCGCCAACCTCTCTCGCCTCGTGTTTTGTATTTTTGTATTTTCGTGTTAAAAATACGTGTTTTTGTTTTTGTTTTTTTTTTGTTTTTTGTTATTTTGTATTTTATGTTACTTTTTTGTTACTGTTGCTGTAGCTTTTGCGAGTTTGCTAACGAAGTTCGGTTTTTTCGTGTGCCAGCAACGCACCCACCCGTGGGACAGCACGGGTATACACCTATACGCCTAGCGAGGCCTGCGGATCTAGAGCTCTTTCAGGACACTGCCGGTATAGCCTGGAAAAGCAGAGCAGATCGTTTTTAACATCAGAAAAGTCGGACAGAACAGCAATTCGAGAGCGAATTCGGGAGAACGAAGACAGTACGATTACAGTACTATCGACTATCTCTCTCCCTGCGAACACACCACCTACTCTGCTTGACCTAGCCACCAAACTAGGAGATAACTGAAGGATCAATTACCTGACTACCAGGTCCTCCCTGTGGCGGGCCGGGACCGCGATCTGGCGGCCAAGAGTTGCCCGGGGTCGGCTCCGAATGGAACTGATGAGGGTGCGGCGGTGGTCCACCAGAGGTGTCGTGACTATGAGGGTCCAGACTGTTCGTCGCATCGTATTGCGTGTTCTCCAACCTCGTGATTAACCGCTCGTCCTCCTCGCCGAAGTCGCCGCCCATTAGCGACGGCTCACCAACCACCATCACGTCCTGATCAGGAAACAAAATAAATCGTTAGATCACAACCTGACAATTCCAAACTAGACACTATTATTAACTCAAGGTACAGCGGAGGAATTTGGTTGCTAAGTCTACTAGGTCTATCAGATCAGTTAGGATCTACTTGCTCTACTGGATTCGTAAGCTTCGTTAACCCCTTGCCCTACAACAACAATTCCTTGATTTTCTTCAAACGGAAATAACAGTTTATTTAATTGTTGATCGTATACGATCATTGGAGAATACCTAGGCTCGCAGTAATTATAAATTGGTCTATTCTTTTTGTAGTCTAGTCATCATTATTGTAAAATAAGTCGTAGGCCAAGGGGTTAACTATTAGCGCTGCAAAGCTCTACTAGGTCTACTAGATTGGATTAATTAGCAGCTAATGGATGGGGATAACTAGCAGCCTAGGGTTTGCCCCTCTCGCAATCAATTTATTTTTGCACTAACTATGTTTGTAACAAAGATTTCTGCATAGTAGGATGTAGTTGTTATGGGGAGGTTGGTACACAAATATTATGGGATCAAGACCCCCCCAGAACAAATAGATGTTAGATTAGGAAAGGAGCTCCGACCGGTTTCCTCTATTTGGGGGGATTCTACAATTTGACAGACAGTCCTAGGTCCCAAAAATATGGGGTGTATGCAACTAGCATAATTTGAAATTTCGGGGCTCGTAGACCCTAGCTAAAATTGAGCAGAGTTTAAGTTTAACCCCTTGCCATATTATAACGAGTCAGACTCGTGATGAAGATTTTAAACAAATTCTAACAAATATAAATATCGTGCTTTTCTTTTTCGACGAAATTAAATTTTATTCTCTTCTAACCAATATTTAAGCATTGAAGTATACGTAGCAACGTAACAGATATAAATTGTCTGTCGTCTTCTGTGACATTCTTAACGATGAATATGTTGCAGTAACTTTTGTCACAAAGAAAATGGTAGGGCAAGGGGTTGAATTACCTCCTGGACACGATTAGAAATGGTTTGGGTGAACCAAATGGTTTTGCTATCGTTGAAGCTTGAATTAGGCAAAGCTGTTACGAGTTTAGGCTGAATGCTAGAGTATAGTGGTAGACCTAGGATACGAAGCGTGAAAGGGATGAGAGTTGTGTCAGGGGTTGGTCGATCGAACGTGCTCACCTGCGACGCCAGAGAAAAATTAGGCCCTGGCGATCTCTTTTTGCTAGGCGCTGGTGGCGCGTTGTTGCCCGGGCCCGAGGTGCTTCCCTTCCTCTTTCTTCTTTTGCTGGCCGGCCTCTGGGACTCTGTAAGAACATGTAGGCGATGAGACGGTCGCACGCGCGCGGGCGTCACTAGCTGACGGATGCTAGCCATGTAGCAGCGCGCTAAGAAACTTCAGACCGCTACCCAGCATATTGGACCTTTCTCCACAATCAAAGGTCTCTGACACACACAAGCATGCATGCATCGGTGGACAGACAGAATAGAAAAATGGTAATAATGTACACGTCTCTATGAGAATAAATGAACGGTCTTCGTTCGCCATCAAAAGCTACTATAAGAAAAAAGAGCGCCCGCACTCACGTAATAGAATCTTTACAGAGAAACACGCATCGCATATTATTTACACGACTGTGATCCGATTTATAAGCGGCGGTTCGCTCGGTTCCATGATTTCGCTGACCTTGGGGGAGGAGGAGGAGGAGGAGGAGGAGGAAGAGGAGGTGGTGGTGATGGAAAAAGAGAGCATGATTCGACGAAGGAAATACACACCGGAGGAACGGATAACGGTCAGGAGGAAGGAACGATGACGGCCATGGCGGCGGCGACGGCGACGGCGATGGCGGCGGCAGCGGCGGTTGGAACAGGAAACGCGGTGCACGTATACGCATGATAAAAACGATAGATAAAAGCCCAGCGAGAGAGAAGAAGCGTGTGTGGAAGAGGTGGTGCACGCAACGCGTCGCCGATCCTGCAAAAATCAAGGAATCGAGCTATCTACGAAAGATCGCACGATCCCGCGGCGGCAGCGATGGCGGCTGCCCAAGCTTTTCGTGAGCGAACACAATCTTGCTTTTGCGAAGGCTCTCGCGTGGCGCCGCCGACGAGGTCAGGGGATTTATTCACATGGGGAGAGAACCGTGGGGACGCAAGGAACAGGGTGCGATCACATTCGGACTAGGCTGCGACCTTCCAACCGAACCGCTCGAAAAGCGAAACTTTTTGTTCGATTGTCTTGTTTCATCGATCGGTTGCGTTCGCCGCGCTAGATCCGAAATACTCCCGACTAAAAATGGACTCGAGCTTGGTGGAGGTTGATCGGAGAGGCATAGACAAGCTAAACTACGGCAGGGGACCACTAAATGTTTAGATTCGATTCTCCGGAGAACCCAGGCTCATCGAGAAGCAAGCGGAGCCGTTTAATGCAAACGCTGTGTAAGTTAATATTTATTTGTTTGCTGTGCGACCGCGTCTCGAGGGCGCGATCGCTATTACATAAAATAAATGTGTTACAATTTTAGCCCGGCTGTTATAGGAATTACCTGGGTAATGATCTTGCGAGCTCGATTCGCAACTACGAGCCTCTCAAAATTACTGGGTAAAACATTGATTGCAAACGTGTCTACGTTGCTACATTGTTAGGCTCCCTTAGGCGATATTAAAAATTGCTGTATTATTCAAGACAGCTGTTACACTATTATATTTGCACTTAAGGAATTAATAAAAATTGTTAAACAATGTGAATATTTTAGATAAAGAAAAGGTGTGAATTGCAAAGGGTTAATCCTTTGCCCTCGAAGCAATTCTACTCCAAAATCGAAACAATATTTTTATGTATAAAAGCTCCACTGTAGACAGTTCACTTCCTTTCGTTCATACGAAATTAATTACTAAGACTCGTACTTAGAATTTTAACATTTTTATCAATTTCTCAACTGCAAATCTATCGATGTAAAAGTTGTTTAACCCTTAACGGTCCGGAAGTATTTCAAGTTTACTTCCAGCTATTTTTCATACGAAGAGAAGCTGTAAAACATTTTTAAATCAAGTATAGAAAAAGAAATATTTTTATTTTAGTGAAAATTTATTAATATATATAGAGGGTAATAATAATAACAATATGATTTATATTTTATATTCTTTTAGAGTAAGTAAAAGTGCAATGCCGCTTATATGGCGGCATTGGTCCGTTAAGGGTTAAATATATTGGTATGGCAAGTTTTAATAAAAGGGTTAATAAAAATTGATTTCGTTAGAACGATATGAAAGAAGTGGAACGCGAACGAGTTTACTTGAATTTATTTGAGAATACAGGGAGGTATGCCCGAATTCTGAAGGCGCAATCCTAGTGCAAAAGAGCTGTTTTGACTTGCGCCATTTTTGTTTAGAAAGATTCGATTATTTTTAACGCGGAAACACCCGGCGTGTGTCCAGTAGCTCGGGTCAGCGCCGTTTCGTTTCACCCTTGGAATTGTGGATGAGGATGGATCAGGATGGAGGATGTTGCGGCCATGGAAAGCGACTGGAACCGAGATTCATGACGCGTCAACACGACGACGATTCTCCGTCGTTAGTCCCGATCAAAAACCAAATCCTGCGGTAGACTGGTCGGCCGTTTGGCTCCACTGGCTGGTGCTTCTCATGTAAAGCAACTGTTCGTCTACCTCTCTTACCCGGCGGGGCAACCATCCTCTGCCATTTCTGGAACAAGGTCGTCTTCAAGCAGTCCCGCGGTGGCAACGCGTACGTCTTGTTCCTCGACATCAGCTCCTGCATCGGCTCCAAGATCACGCATAACTGGAATCATCGTATCACGGTCACATAAGGTGTCGCAAAACTTTTAAACTTCGCAGATCGTCTACCTTGCGTCAATCCGCCGGCATTTGCGAGAACAATTGACGCTAGGTTCGCAAAATATTCGAGTTCATCGAAAGGGCCGATTGCTGCGGTTTCTCTGAGAAACTTTTTCCTTTGGCAAATCGACGTTCGACGTTTCGTCTCCGAGTTATCAGCGAAAAACACGCACCAATCGGAGCGCGTCTGCCCGAAAACCCACCGTCTGCGGTGGGCGTGTCCCGGGTCGGTGTCGCGCTCCGATTGGCCCGCGTTTTTCGCGAATATCTCCGACACGAAGCAGCGCCCGACATTTTTGCGCGGGTTAAAATTTCCAGGGCAAACCCAGGAATCGCTCCTTTCAAGGAAAGCAGAATCAGTTTTGGGGCATTCCCTCGGAAACCAAATTTCATTTAACTCTAGGCTCACACGGTACTAAAAGCAAATACTGTACTTCATAGAAGTAGCAAAACTACATCTGTTCAAATGCATAGGTAGCTTTTAACCCTTTGCACTCCAAGCTATTTTAATTCCCAAGTGGAGACACTTTTCTGCTCAACGATAATTCCTTTGCACGTGGTTTATTTCCTTTCGTGCATATCAAATCTGTTACTGTTAACCATAGACCAACACTTCAATTGTTATTAACTTTTTAATTACAAACATTCGTAATGTACAAATTATTTTGAATAATAGTCTAAGGCGCTAAGGCGACACTAAAAATTATCACATTATTTCTCAAAACAGCTTTTACCATTAATGTTTGCATTTAACCCTTTGAGGCACGGAACAAAATAAAATTGCACGTAACGATTGCAAAATTTCGAGGTGGGTCTACACAGTGCATATTCGCGCATTAAAAAGGCGGAACGCTTTTAATACCACCGTGTCTCAAAGAATTAAGAAACAACCAAATAATTAATAAAACTTTGCACGCACAAAAGGAAAGGAGCAATGTTCGATGTAACTACTCTAGCTCAAAAAATGTCTCGATGTTGAAATTAAAATTGCTTGGAGTGCAAAGGGTTAATGATATGAACCCAGACAAATAAATCCATGAAGTAAACCTAGAGTTGAACAAACTTGATTCCACAATTTAGCTGTTAACACTAGAACTACCGAACCAATCAAAATGACTGGTTCCTGGTTTGCTCGTTTACAGTTACTGAAGTTATAAAAACATTTCCACCAAAAAGTATCGAATGAATTTCTTCATTGAAGCAGACATTACGATAAAAATTGTGCGAAATCTGAATGGATGCAATTTACATCTAGTTCTAGTGTCAAGCAGATAGGGTGCATGAACGTTTGGGGATCGAAGAAGTGTTTCCGTCGTCGACGAAAGGGTTAGGAGGGACGCGACCACGTTAACGAATATGCGGAACTTATTAAAAGGTGACGGACAGGTTTGATTCGGATCGAAACAGTTAAACGGATCTGTAGAATAGCGAAAAACCGCGTGCACGCAGTCGGTCCGCGGTTCCGGCCATCAATCACGATCGGGGATCGAAATCAAAGCCGAAAGAGTGTCGAGGGTGTACGGAGAGGTTATTTAATGCGACGCGACTTCGACGTGGGACTTACTCATGCTATTAATATGAAAATTATCGTATACGGCCGTGTACCGGTTGAAAATAAACTTGCTGAAATATATTCGGGCGGCGGCCGCAGCAACGCCGGGCGCCGCGCACTCTCGGCAAATTAAATTCGGTTTACGTTTGCCTTGTAATAAAACTCGGAATCCATTTTACATTATTATTACTATCATCATTAATGATAATAATAACAATAATTATATTATTATTATAGTAAGAGCGTTATATTCCGGCGGAGCCTTTGCGTTATTACGATGACAATTAAAGTAATCGATGGCGCGTGATTGGATGATAGAAGAGAGACCGATAGCGAGCAAAAAAGGGACAGAGAGAGAGAGAGAGAGAGAGAGAGAGAGAGGCAGAGAGATAGAAAGAGGAAGAGAGAGAGAGAGAGAGAGATATCCGCGGCGGCTGAAATTTTACGAAATTTCGCTCGGTTTTAATTAATGCCGCGTTAATATCGCTCGCGATTCCTGATCGATTCACGGACCCGTGTGTCCCGTCCGCAATTATTCGCTGCAGATCCGGAAACCAGTCGGAGCGAAGAAATTTTTGAAAAATCGCCTACGAGAATCGCCGGGCATTGCTCGTAGAGGCGCGACAGCTTTCGATTAACGACACAACAATCGTTTCAGCGAGCAGAGAGCAGCGACACGCGCGAGTGAAAGCGCTTCCGAACGTGCAAAGAAGGTGGATCGTAACCCGGATACACGCGGCCGTACTTTCGCGAACCGATCTCCGCGATTTCTGCGCGATTCCTGGCCCTTCACGTTCACCGGGATCGTTCGCTCTTCGATTCCGCGTCTATCGAATCACCCTTTTCCTCGGGGAATCATTCTCTCGTTTCATCGTTTGCAATCTTGGAAGTGTCTTTAATTCCGTTCAAGTTCGTTTACGTCATTTTTTAAGTACAAATCTAACACTGGGAATTAAATAATCTTTTCTAGATTTTCTATTTTTTAACTATCGAAGTACCGCGATTTCTACGCGATTCCTGGCTCGTTCGGCCCTTCATGTTCACCGGGATCGTTCGCTCTTCCATTCCGCGTCTATCGGATCATCCTTTTCCTCGGGGAATCATTTTCTCGTTTCATCGTTTGCGATCTTTGTAAGTTCCTTTACATAATTTTTTAAATATAAATCAAACACGATCGAACGAATGATCCTTTATAGATTTCCTATTTTTTAATTACCAAAGTTACAAAGTTTGCGCAGGAATCAATTCGATAGACTTAGTTGATCGATCGTGGATTGTAATGAAATTCGCAAAAAATACGAATATATTCTGTCTTGCCATTTTTGGAAGATAATATACATTAAGCAATTTTTAGAACCAGTGAATTTTCTGCTACGATTGCACTTTATACAATATTTTGTACAGGCAGTGTAAAATAGGTTTGTACAACCTTTAAAAATTAATAACATTTTTAAACATGCGCCAAACAGCTTCGTTTCGTTTTGAGATGTTGGAAGGGTCAGCAGCAGCAGATCTGCAAACCGCATTTGCGAAGAAGAAATTAAATATCACGGTTTCTAAATTGTTTATCGATGACTGCGATGAAACTTGCCTACTGCAGATCCAAATTACAAACACTTGCAAAGTCGCGTTACAATCGGTATAAAAAAGCTGTAGACGTTGCAAAATGTAAAAATGAATATAAATGAATGATATGTAATTAGAGAAATAAACAATCATTGAATTAGCGTATGCGATTCATTTAAATCGCAGTTTTCATTCAATTTTTGCTAGTTTCGATCAATTTCATCACAGACCAGATAAAACTCTTTAAAATCGTGAACTTCACTACTTCCCTCGCGATCGAAGCAATTTCTAAAGCAACCTGTTTACGGCTGCTAAACTAATTCATAATCATCTCAAAAAAACACTCAAGCCCTCCGGTGCTATTTGAAAAACGTTCTTCGTTTTATCTACCTGAAACGAGTTATCCGTGATAATTTTTACACTAGCCGTGGAGGTAATTGAAAGTCAATCGGTACGATCAGTTTCTCATTGAAAAATTCACCGTTTCGATGCAATTCGTATGCAAACATTCATCCATTGAATCGTCTCTCAGCGAAAGACACCTACGAATAATCAGACTCTTTCACCGAACATTGTTTCCCAAGATCGAATCGATCTTCGGAACAGCAAAAAACCCAGAGACAGAGAATAAATTAAAGAATATTAACATATTCCCGGCCGATCGTCGAGTCTTCGATTACCATTTTGCATTACGTGATTAGATAATTTTTAATCCGCCGCGGATGGATGAAACGAGCTTGTCGTCGACGAGCGAACCAGGTTCGAGAGGTTCTCCCGTAAAATTTCAGCCGGGAACCGGCGAAAATACGATTCTACTAGCGTAACGGATCGCCAAAAACGCATTAAAACAACATCGGAATGTATTACCGTTGTCTATGCGAGCGAACGTTTCGTAATTTACAGGTGCTCCGAATTAAACAGAAACTTATGGCTCGTCGAGGGCTTGATTAAACTTCGCGCGCTGGTTCGCGAATTTATTGTTGCACGGATTTGCGCGACGGTTTTGACAAAATATCGTTGTCCGTCGACAAAAGTCGCGGCGCCGGAATTGCAGAACGGCGGAAGAGGAGAAGGACGGCGTCGGGGGAGAGGGTTGTTCTCGACGCGATAAAGACCGGAAACGTTACTCACCCTAAGGTAGTTCAGGGTGGAATTAGTGATACCCTGCCTGGTGATGTTCTTGCTGAGCTGCTCGAGCACCGTTGGGTCTTGTTGCATTCCGACCACGGTCCTAGGCACCAGCTCCTTGTGCGTCCTCACCGACATGTGCCACGACTTTATCCTCATAAGGTCGTCGAAGGTGAATTCCAATATTAATCTACCCTCCGTGCATACCTGCGGGAGGAAGAACATTCAATCTGGCTGGTAAACTACACCGGATACACGTCGCGCCGGTAATTAACATGGTTCTCGACCGACGACGGAATATTACGTCTGCCCCCGTTAGGCCAAAACGGCCGAAAACCAACGAACCGATCGCAGAAAGTTCCGCGAACGATCCATTTCGCGAAGAATTCTGCGGACGATCGCTCCTGCAGAAATTAACCCCGAATCGCTTGCGTTACCCCTGTAATCCGACTGCATTGACATTTCACTCTTGTAGCTTAACAGTTAACTGTTTAATTTATGCATAGGGTTGGTGGAATTTTAAAAATTGGCAACCCTGACCTTCCTCTGTGCTGGGAACCATTTTCAACCCTTTGCGCCAGTAAAAATGGTTGTAACTCTGTTTGAAACGATTTTTACATCGCTGTATGCTTGTATCTGAGAAATTTTTTAAAATGTGACTATTGCAGGGACGAGTATTAGTGAAAATTGTGAAAAATATTTATTAATGAAAATATTCTTGGAAAAAGTGTTTTCGAGTGGAAACAGCTTCGAGTGCAAAGGGTTAATAGAGAACCAAGTGTTTCGTGCAACCTAGACTACGTGAAGTTATTTCAATTTGTATTTTTGTACATTGTTTAAATGTTTGACAATCTGTTGAATGTAAGCTAATTTTTTTATGTGATAGTATTTTAACTAATGAAATACGAATAGCAATTTTTGATAGCTTTTCGAAGGTCTAGGGGCTGATAATAAAAGTGGAACTATAACCCCTGTCGCCATTTTATTATTTCTGGTATCAGAGTTCTAAAGGTTAAATGTATCTTGCAATGCAGGGTTAATATAAGTATAATATAAATATTAATAAAATGTAAGGAATGCTTTCTTCTTTTGACAATCTGTTGAGTATAAGCTAATTTGTTGATGTGATAGTATTTTAATTAATGAAATACGAATAGCAATTTTTGGTAGCCTTTCGGAAGTGTAGGGGTTGATAATAAAAGTGGAAGTATAACCCCCGTCGCCATTTTATTTATTTCTGGTATCAGAGTTCTAAAAGTAAAATGTATCTCGCAATGCAGGGTTAATATAAATATAATGTAAATATTAATAAAATGTAAGGAATTCTTTCCTCTTAGGAGTAACTGGGACCATTTTTCAAGGATGGCTGCTCTTTGAGTGAAATAGACTTTCCGTCGAGGGTATTCGATTATTTTATCAAGCAGTTTATTAAACGGTTTTTAGAAACGTGGTCTCTTTAAGCTGGTCTTAGTTGAAAACGTGGTTAGAGACTCTTTTTACTCAACGCGAACGATATTTAAACTTCCCTCCTTTAATAGGATGATACTATAAAAGAAAGTTTTCTTATCTGCATGCTCTTTTAGCGAGAGCTTCAAATATTAATCGACTTTCGATAAAAACTTTCAAAATGTCCCACTAAAATTGAAAAATATTTTCGAGGAACCTGCTTCGGGAACTACCCCTTCGTTTCCCCGAGTTTCATTGAGGCGTGCCGTTTAAAAATTTACGAAGATAACAAAAATATCTGAGACGAGTTAAAAACAACCCCTCATGCGGTGAATCAACGACGACGGTTAGCCGACGATCGAAATATACTCCGGGGGTTGCAAAATTTCGATTCTACGTTTCTTTTCGCGAGCTGCGCGAACTCGCGCAGATTGTACGGGGGCGCGAAACGATTCGGGGGATAATTCCGCGGCCCTTCGGTTATTAAATTCAAGCGGATCGTAATGATCGGTGATTCGAAGGAGCGACGGGCTCGAGTGTTCTTGCAGCAGTCGGCGAGAGGAGAGGCCACTCGACAGTTTATCAGAGTTTCAATAACGCGAGGCCGCGAGAGAGTGTTCGGCTCTTACCTTCGTGAACATCGGTTTCCCGTGATGCGTGACCATAACGCAGTGATCACAGTCGAGGGTTATGCTGGTATTGTGAAATGACTCCTTCGGGTGTTTCAAATTGTAGTAAAGTTCCGTCACTCCGCCCTCGAATATCGAGCGGAAGTACCTAGGTATTAACGTCCTGCCTATCGCTGCAAAACAGAAATAAAGTCGTCCGTTAGAAAAAAGAAAAGCGAAATTTGCTTGGAACGTAGCGAACAATCTCTCAGAAATAATCTGCGAACAATGAACACCATCCACGCGAACCTATCGGGTTCTTGTAAAGTACATAACCACCCCCGTTTACACGTAACATAGCAAATCCTTTGGTAGCTGCAACTTCCTAGCCATGCTTCGGGTAAAATCATCCCCCGATGCACTGACCGCGACAGACTCTTAAAAAGGGTAATGTTTTCTTTTTTAAGAAACAATCACGTCCACAGGGAATAACTTGTATCAAAAACTATCGTAATGGACGTGTAAATATATTTTTTCAAATTTGTAATTTCACTGAAATACGCCACGCGAAACCAACCATTTTTCTGCGTCCATGCGTTTCATATTTTTTGGACAAATATTCTATTTCTTTCAACCGCTCTGTAGCAAATCATTTCCACGTTTAATAGATCAACGCAATCAATATTTAGTGTCCCTAGCTTTTTCAAAATATTCTCTGCAAAACCAATTTCATCCGCAGTAACCCGTAGTCAATTTTTGTGAATACAAAACAACCCCCTGATCTGTACGAGCTCTATGCAATTGTCTCCACACAAAACCACCCCAATTTACACAAACGCTGCAAGCCTCTTTCAATTTACCAATTCTGTCAGGGTATTCTACGCAAAGCCACCCCCATTCTACCAGCATTTCTGACTTTGTAAAAACATCCTAATTCCATCCGGGCAAACTGAATTCGAATATGGCCCACAGAAAACCGCCCACGACCTACAAAAACTCTACAAAAATCTTTCTACAAAAAAACAACCCCAATTCAAGCCGTACAAATTCTCTTTCGAAATTCCCCAGAATATTTTACGCAAAGCCACCCTTTTCTACGCTATCAAATTCTCGACCTGTTCAATTTGCACAAACTGTTCCATATCGAACCACCCCTGTCTGTAATAAATAAACATAGACGACACTTCTGACATCGTCAAACCACCCTAATTTTATCTACGCAAACTGGGTTCAAATATGGCCCACAGAAAGCCGCCCCCGATCTACAAAAAGTCTACACAATTCTTTCTACGAGAAACCACCCCTATTTACACGAACCCCGCGAACCTCTTTCAATTTTCCAATTTCCTCGGGAACACCTAGGAGAATCTACCCCCTCGGTAAGTCCGTAGCCATACAATCAAATTTACGACCTGCTGAACCCGTTCGCAACGCTCCGCCCCGAATCAGCATAAGTCCGCGAATTTTCTTTTCTTTTCTTCCTTTTTTTTTTTTCGTCGGCCGGTGCAAAGCTTAACCGTTCGTTACAGGGTGCTGTTCCGGCGAATTTTCCCGCGGCAAGAAAACCGCCGAATTTTCTCGTCAAAGCGTGGAAATACTTTTCCGGTGGACTATTACCGGACAATCGGGGAGAGAGGGGAGGGATTCATTAAAACCGATGCAGCGTGCGTCGGTGCAGCGCGGCAGCTACACGCGCGCTCTGCTGTGTCGATGCAGACCGGAAGCGGACGAAGAGAGAGAAAACGTCGATAATGACACGGTGGATGGATGAACGAGACGCGGACGAGAACGAGAGAGCGAAAGAACGCGCGCGCGCGCTGGAGAGAGGGAGAAAATGAGAGAGAAAAAGAGAGAGAGGAAGAGAGAGAGAGGGAGAGAGAGGCAGTGTGCTGCGCACCACGGATATAATGATAACGACGGTTTTCCACGATCGGAAAATTCTATATTCAAGGACGTCGGGAGAGCGCGAGCGGGTTTTCTAGCGTAGCTAGCTAGCTAGCTAGGCACCTCGCTCGCGGCGCATCTTATTGCATCGGTAATGTGCATCGCGGAGAGCTGTCGTTCGAGCAGGGACGACGACAGCGACGGCGATGCGACATGACATGTAATCACGTTGTTACCGTGCATTCAGCGTCGCGAACGGAGAGGAGAACGCATTAAAATCCGCCGGCTGCAAAATTGCTCCGCGGTGGCACGTAATTATTTCGAATGCCCGCGCCGCGCTCGCGCTCGTAAATATCCGACTGCACCGAATCCGCCTCTCTCTCTCTCTCTCTCTCTCTCTCTCTCTCTCTCTCGTTCGCTCTCTCCCTCTAGAATCCTTTCTCCTTCTCTCGGTTCCCCTCTCCCTGTCGCATTCCTCTTTTCTCTAGCTTCTACCGAAAAAAGGGTTAATGATCCTGTGCTGTCTTAATAGGAC
>CM052082.1:21640938-21656364 GCA_028453745.1 Agapostemon virescens
TGTTCAAGATGCAAGTTCAACGATGAGGAACACAATGCAGATAGGTTCAGAAAGTTAATCAACATCCCCCAACATTTTTAATCAGAGAAAGCAGACTCAAGTTGAGCAACAATCATGTCGACATTCTTAGGAAACAATCTAGTGAATATCTTGAATAAATTCGCAACAAAATGATCATAAAAATCTGTACAAGATTTAATTTCAACGATGAAGAACACAATGCAGATACGTCCAGAAGGTTAATCATCATCCCTCGTCCTTTTTAATCAGAGAAAACAAACTCAAGTGCAGCAACAATCATCTCGACATTCTTAAGAAACAATCTAGTGAATATCTTGAATAAACTCGCAACAAAATGATCATAAAAATCTGTTCAAGATATAATTTCAACAATGAAGAACACAATGCAGATACGTCCAGAAGGTTAATCATCACCCCCCAACATTTTTGATCAGAGAAAGCAGACTCAAGTGGAGCACCGATCGAGCTACGATCCTGAATAAACAATCGAGAAAATGTTTTGAACAAACTCTTAACAAAATGATCGTAAAAATCTGTACAAGATGAAATTTCAACGATGAAGAACACAATGCAGATGCGTCAACAATCAACAATCAAGTCAACATTCTCAATAAACAATTAAACGAACATCGCGAATAAACTAGTAATGGAGTCAGGATAAACCTGTAACAAAGCTACGAATCGAACGACGAGGAACGACGAGGAACGCAAGCGAGCCGGGTCCATAGGACACGGCAGGTTCGTGAACATGAGTTCGGATTTTGGAATCCGAAATTTCGACACGAATCGCGGCCGAAGAGAGAGCCGGGTCCCCCGTTCAAGGCGCAACGCGTGAATTTTTGGATCGCACGCGCGCCTGTGCGTTGCGTAAGCACGAGAACACCGCCGCTGGCGTTTGCACGCACGTGCGACGACGGAATTAGCCAAGACCTCGTTGTCCCCCGACACAGAGGCTGGTTCTCCTCGTACTCGGGTCGTCCGTTGTCTCCCTGACCGAGGCTTCTTCCTGAGCGAGGTCTTCCAGACCGAGACCTGTTGGAAGTTTCATTCCGTAGATCAGAATATTAACGCGTCGTAGCCAAATCGCGAGAACTCTCGCTCTTCCTGATTTAGAGCTTGTGGCCAGGCACGAGGATTTTCCTATCTTCATTATTGTCAGTCAGGAAAAGCAGCGTGACAGCAGAAGCAAAAGCAGAAGTGGCAGGACACTTTGACTTTGAGTAAAATAGAAACATAGACTTTGAATAAAGTGGAGACTTTGGCTTTGAAACAAGTTGAGACTTTAACTTTGAGTAAACTGGAGACTTTAACTTTGAATCAAGTTGAGACTTTAACTTTGAGTAAACTGGAGACTTTGACTTTGAATAAAGTGGAGACTCTGACTTTGAATAAAGTGGAGTATTCGACTTTGAATCGAGTTGAGACTTTAACTTTGAGTAAAGTGGAGTATTCGACTTTGAATCAAGTTGAGACTTTAACTTTGAGTAAACTGGAGACTTTGACTTTGAATCAAGTTGAGGCTTTAACTTTGAGTAAACTGGAGACTTCAACTTTGAATCGAGTTGAGACTTTAACTTTGAGTAAACTGGAGACTTTGACTTTGAATCAAGTTGAGACTTTAACTTTGAGTAAACTGGAGACTTTAACTTTGAATCAAGTTGAGACTTTAACTTTGAATAAAGTGGAGACTCTGACTTTGAATAAAGTGGAGTATTCGACTTTGAATAAAGTAGAGACTTTGACTTTTAATAAACTGGAGACTTTGACTTTGAATAAAGTGGAGTATTCGACTTTAAATCAAGTTGAGTCTTTAACTTTGAGTAAACTGGAGACTTTGACTTTGAATCAAGTTGAGACTTTAACTTTGAATAAAGTGGAGACTCTGACTTTGAATAAAGTGGAGACTCTGACTCTGAATAAAGTGGAGTCTTCGACTTTGAATAAAAGTCGATTGCGAAATCTTTTCCGCATTCCTTCCCCAGAAACATAGCTACGGATGACGTCGCGAACAAAGTACTATAGTCCGGCAACGTGCGCTCCCTGCACTGGTATCCGCGCCCCGAACAAGGGGTTGTAATCGAAAGACGCGACACGTCGTATGAAATTCTGAAATAAAGGGGACAGTTTGTCCGACGAAGGTGCAATCTTCCCTCGAGTATGATAATCGAAGGAGACTAGGATCGATTGTTAGAGGGATGCCACATTGTGCACCTGCTACACGTGTCCAAGGTAGGCACGCGCCGTTCCACCATCCCATGGCGTCCTTCTCATGTTGCACGCCGGTCTCGGACTTAGCTCCCGCCGCTCGCCTTATCGTTACCAGATCAGTGTTCAATTAATCACGAAATGTGTCTTAATTATTCGAGGCATGCGTGGGCTCGCCGCACAATGCGACGAGATAAATCTTGTCGAACCGAGAATCTACCGGCAGATCGCCTCCTCTCCTCCTTCTTCTCCTCCTCGTCACTCCTTTCCTGCCGTTCTTTCAGGAGAGACCGTAGAATTAACAGCGCGCGACTGGAATTCACCAAGAGTCATGGTTTTAAACAAAAAAACAAAAAGAAAAATCGAATTTCAAGATTCCTCGGGTACGCGCGCACTCGACTATCTCTTGCAGTTCATGTTTGTGCTCGTAAACGGCGACGATAAATTCTGACGACACCGTAACGGTGATCTCATTGGCTCGTATTTGCGTTTTTTCGAAACTGACGACACCAGAAAGAAATATTCCCGATGATTTTTGCCCGAACGATTCCCCTGTCGCGAACGATTTACGAAACCAATCTCGTTCGATGGTCGAACGCAAATTATTCTGCTATTCGTCGTTGTTACAGCATTATTAGTTGTTATTACAATGTTACGATATTTTCTAGAATCTCGTTTCGCAGCTGTCAAGATCGTAAATATTTTAATCCTTTGGTTGAACGAGTTGCATTCTGGAAAAATGCACGCGGTGCATTGCCCTCCCTCTGCACTTAAAAATGGCGGCCACGAGGCGCCACTGGAACTTCATAGTATCGGTTGAAGAAATCGATTAAAAATTGTATGGACAACTACAGGTAACTAGTTATATTCGTGAGTAGAAATCGCAAAATTTTCTCGATAGGCAAAATGTTAAATAAATTGTTTGGATCTTACGGTGAACGCGTTGGTTGTGACAGGGATTGTCTGTGCAGAGTTTCTTTAAAACGATTATTGTAACGCTAGATTATTAGCTGTGGAATTAACCGGATAGTAAAATTCGAACTGCGTTCTAGAGTAGCTTATAATAATCGTAAACAATTCTAATAGTTCATACAAATAAATTGAACGAGAAAAATTCACGCTGCAGCGAACGTGTTAACACTTTACCCACCGAAAGCCTATTAATAGGACATTCAATAATTGCACTTAATAGAATGAAGCTTAAAAAATTACTTTTACAATCTAGTTTGTACCAACATTATTATTAGACAATGTTACTGAAGATGCCTTAGAGATTCTCATTAAAAATTTCTGTCAGCGTTGGAAGATCGGTTAAAATGTTTTCAATTATGGACTGTGGATCTTAAAAAATTCTGAAACATTCGCCGGTCGGTAAAGGGTTAAGATACTGACCCTCTGTACTCCGAACAATTTCAATTTCAAAATCGAGACCCTCTTCAATCCACAATAATTGCATACAAAATTTATTCCTATTACTCGTACGACTTTTACCAATTTCTCAGATACAAGCACAGTGCAGTAAAAATCGTTTTAACCTACTGACTGCCAACTACAAGATATCTCGTAGTAAGCGTCTGTACCAAAACTGCCAGCTACGAGATATCTCGTAGTGGGTGCTGCAAGTTTATTATTGTATATATAAAATTAATTATTATATATTAAATTAATTATATTAAAATAAAACCGTAGCACCCAGGGTAAGACGCGCTAAATTTACGTGGCAGTCAATGGGTTAAAAAATAGTTCGGCAATTCTTAACGGTGCCCCGAAGGCGCCATCGGAGCGCCGAAGCATACCAGCAACAAATTCGCGGCTCCTTAAAGAAAATACCCAAAAGCGTCCGAGCAACTTTTGCGCTACATCTGCCGTGCTACATGTAGCACTTCCTCGACTTCGCGTAACCTAATCTAGAAGCAACGCAACGAAGGAGTGGACTACTACTCGTCGATCGACTGCGTAGCGCACCGGCGCACGATGAGGAAGAGAAAGAAATCGTTTGGTAAAGATGACGCGTCGATAGCGAGACGTCGCAGAAGGATCTATGGATCGCGACAACGCGGTGAAAAACGTGGGATAGCCCGAGAGGCCTGGTTTACATTATCCGGAGGCGAGCGTGCCGTGGCGAGCCACGACAAGCGTGAAGAAGCGCGATCCGTTAAGGTGAGACGAGGTGTCGTTCTCTCGACTAAGGAAGCCGAGACGAGACCAGACGAGACGAGACCAGACCAGACGAGACGAGACGAGACGAGACGAGACAAGACAACTCGTCGTAACAATATCGCGCGGCGCGTGGCCTGATCCGGAGTCACGTGCGCGCCTCGTCCGTTTTCCTTCTCGTCCGAACGCAGCCATAACCGCTCGTAAAATCGCGGCTAGATCGGTCCTCGAGAACACCGGGAGCACGTGTGCCACGGATCCGTGGACCCTGGCGGACATCTGCTCCTGCTCGCCGAACAGATGGGTACGGTGGAATTCGTGTAACCGACGTGGTGGACTCGTGTTCCCATCCAGCTAACAAGCCCCGAAGATCACATAGAATGTTGCTGCTATGCCAGTCGATGCGCCACCCAATCTCTTCTGGAACGTGGAACCTAGCATCTCCGAGCGATATTACGTGTCTACGTTGCATCGCCGCTCGGAGAAGAGGAGCGATGATAGCTTTCCGAGCAGCTGGAACGACGGATTTAACAATCGATAGGTGGCTAACGTAGTTGACTGATCCGGCACGGTTACTTTGCTGCCCCGAGATCTCGCGAAACCGATCCACTCGGGTAGACCGATGCTGTGCGTCTACTAGGTTAGGTGAACTTGGAGGAGAAGAGTGTTCGTAGGTTTTGGAATAGATCTATCGTTGGGTGCTGCAGTTTTTGGATAGGTAGAGTGCTAGGTTGCTTCTGGACGGTTTCTTTGGCGATCTTAAATATTGCAAAAGGTTGAACCTCGCTTCTCCAGTCAATATTGAGGGTCTATGTTAAATGATGTAAGAGAAGAAGAACGTTGATAGTTTTGGAAGCAGTTGAGATACTAGATGTAGCTCTTGCTTTGTAGCTAAGGTACAGTGTTGCTTCCGGATGCTATCTTTACCGATCTTAAATCTTGCAAAGATTGAACCTAGCTTCTACAAACAATATTGAATAACTATATTAAATTAACTGGGAGAAGAAGAGCGTGGCTGACTTTGGAAGCAGTTGAGATGCCAGATGTAGCTCTTGCTAGGTAGCTAAAGTACAGTATTGCTTCCGGATGCTATCTTTACCGATCTTAAATCTTGCAAAGATTGAACCTTGCTTCTCCAGTCAATATTGAGGGTCTATGTTAAATGATGTAAGAGAAGAAGAACGTTGATAGTTTTGGAAGCAGTTGAGATGCTAGACGTAGCTCTTGCTAGGTAGCTAAAGTACAGTATTGCTTCTGGATGCTATCTTTGCCGATCTTAAATCTTCCAAAAGTTGAACCTAGCTTCTACAAACAATATTGAATAACTATATTAAATTAACTGGGAGAAGAAGAGCGTGGCTGACTTTGGAAGCAGTTGAAATGCTAGACGTAGCTCTTGCTAGGTAGCTAAAGTACAGTATTGCTTCTGGATGCTATCTTTGCCGATCTTAAATCTTGCAAAGATTGAACCTTGCTTCTACAAACAATATTGAATAACTATATTAAATTAACTGGGAGAAGAAGAGCGTGGCTGACTTTGGAAGCAGTTGAGATGCCAGATGTAGCTCTTGCTAGGTAGCTAAAGTACTATGTTGCTCCTAGCTCATATCTTTATCGATCTTAAATCTTGCAAAAGGTTGGACCTCGCTTCTCCAGTCAACATTGATGGTCTATGTTAAACGATATACGAGAAGAAGAGCGTGACTAACTTTGGAAGCAGTTGAGATGCTAGACGTAGCTCTTGCTAGGTAGCTAAAGTACAGTATTGCTTCTGGATGCTATCTTTGCCGATCTTAAATCTTCCAAAGGTTGAACCTAGCTTCTACAAACAATATTGAATAACTATATTAAATTAACTGGGAGAAGAAGAGCGTGGCTGACTTTGGAAACAGTTGAGATGCCAGATGTAGCTCTTGCTAGGTAGCTAAAGTACTATGTTGCTCCTAGCTCCTATCTTTATCGATCTTAAATCTTGCAAAAGGTTGGACCTAGCTTCTCCAATCAATACTGCGCGTCTGTGTTAGATTAACTTACAGAAGAAGAGCATCGATGGCTCGGGGAGCAGCGGAGATGCTAAATGTGGCACTTGCTAGGTAGCTAAAGTAGTACATTGCTTCCGAATGCTTTCTTTGCCGATCTTCAATCTTGCAAAAGGTTGAATCTAGGCTATAGTAGTTTGTTATGTCTACCTCACAAAGATTGGTGGAAGAAGAGCGTTGATAGATCGCAGAGCAGTCAGCCAGGTTAACTAAGCTTTTGATCGAGGATGTCCAACAGAATCTACTAAAAAATATTATCCATTCAAATCGAAACAAAATTTTATTTGTATTGTCATTGGAGAACATATAAACTTTCTTCTTCCAGAAAATTAAAAACCAACAAAGAAGTGTCAATTACTGTAGAACTAACCACTACAGTGGCTCAGGACATTTCTCACCAAAAGATGAAAGTTGCCACGGGAAACCTGCCTCTAAAAGGAACATTTACTTAACGCAATTTTTGCAAAGACAGACTCTCGCAAGAACAACTAATTAAATCTATCTTGACGATGCTGCGCGATCAAGTTGCACAGATTCGAAGAAGAAGCGTCTGTTCAGTCCGAACACGTTCTAGACACGGTGGCCAAGGTGTTCGACAGATAAGATTGTTTTCGAAGGGTCGGGTAGCGGTTCTGGAAAACTGGTAGCGCGGCGGATTCCATCGCAAAGGGCAGTGGCCTTCGATTAATTTATTTCCGCCGCGCGTTTGCGGTCCAGCCGGAGGAAAGTTATGATTTACCGAGGAATAATCGCTCGGCTGGTCGAGCGGATCTAAAAATAATCTGCGCGCGGTTTGATCTACACACGAGTTGGCGAGATCGCGATGCCAAGATAGGCTACGTCCTATACTTCTTCGCGAACTGCGTCTACCGTCCGACGTCTTGCAACTTTCGACGATCCTGTGCAGCCGTCTTAGATCAGTAGACACTCTGTTCTCAATGTCCGTGATCGATCCAGACTGGGAACCGTTGCAAAAACGAGTGCACGCTTGTCGCTTTCCGCAATTTTTGCGAATTCGATTCAATTTTGTGATTCCAGTGGCGGGTCATCTTCATTCAGCTCTTCTGTGGCTTCTTATCGCACTTCGCACGCTTTGTGGCGTAAGGAAGATTAACTTTTTCGCAAATCTTGGGGATTTAACTCAATTTTGCGATTCTAGACGTGCAGGTAATTTTTATTAAGCTATTTTGTGTCTGATTACATTTCAAACATTTTATAGCGTACGAAAGATTGATAAGTTTTTGCGATTTTGGGGGATTCAACTCAATTTTGTGATTCTAGACGCGCAGGTAATTTTTATTAAGCTCTGTTGTGTCTGATTACATTTTAAACATTTTATAGTATACGAAAGATTGATAAGTTTCTGCAATTATAGAAGATTTAATTCAATTTTGTGATTCTACGTGTGACAAGTCATCTTTGCGAAGTTCTATAGCTTATATTGGCACTTCTATACGTGTTATGGCAGGAGAAGAACTTTTTGCAAATCTTGAAGATTTAACCCAATTTTGCGATCCTAGACGTGCAGGTAATTTTTATTAAGCTCTGTTGTGTCTGATTAGATTTCAAACATTTTATAGTATACGAAATATTCATAAGTTTCTGCAATTTTGGGGGATTGAACTTAATTTTGTGATTCTAGACGTGACAGATCATCTTCGCCAAGCTCTGTGGCTTCTTGTGGCACTAGCACACGTGTTATGGCAGAAGAAGAACTTTTTGCAAATCTTGAAGATTTAACTCAATTTAGAGATCCTAGATGTGCAGGTAATTTTTATTAAGCTCTGTTATGTCTAATGATACTTTAACACTTTAACTGCACATCTAACGACCTCAAAAATTCCACAAAAGCAAAGTAATTTATTTAACTAAGCAACCATTGAAAACTTAAAATATATGACACAATGTTATCCTTCGACCCTCTTCTATTCTTCAGATCTCAACTAAATTTAGTGCAACAAATATATTAATGTACAAATTTATTTTTAAACTTGGCCAAATAATTCTGTCACCCATATATGGGTGACATGGCAGTCAAAGTGTTAAACATTTTATAGCACACGAAAGATTGATAAGTTTCTACGATTTTGGGGGATTCAACTAAATTTTGTAATTGTACACGTAACAGGCCATCTTCGCCAATGTGTTTCTGATTGTACTTCGCCTCGTGTGAACATTTTGTTGAACCGATCATTATTTTATTTATAGAAAATCGATGTAGTCGTCATTTTATAGTACACGAAAAACTGGGTAAGCTTTTACAGTTTTCATGATCGAAAATGTTCGATGATCAAAAAACGCAGCAGGCCATCGAATTGAATTGCATCCGATAATTCGTCGCACGTACGAACATAAATAATTTGTTTATATAATTAGTATTTTTGCAAGTCTAATGTAATCGTCAAATAATCGTTCGTGTAGATCAATGTAGAAGATATTTCTATGCGAACGGTGCAGACTTTTCCAGAGCGAGGAATACTGATAACATTTTTTTGTAATCGTCGGATCTTGGGATTTTCTGTGGCGTCAATCTGACCAGCCTGGTAGACGGCTCTCTCTGAAGAACGCGAATATTGCTGGACTAGAGAATGACGTACGTAAGACGTCATTCGACGGTTTGCGCAATCGTTGCTCGGCGATCGCAAGAGGCACGTGCTCGATCCCGCACCTGTTTGCAGTTCGTCCGACAAAGGATTCTGCATCGACAGCGCAGCGACGCAACTGGATGTCAGCGGCTGGGATTTCGCGAAACAAACTATCCTCCACAATTTGCAAATTTTCACCATCTAACTGCACTACGACACTCCATTCAATCAGATCGCTAAAAGTCACCGTTTCGCGCGAACCTACTTTCAGAAAGAAATACTTTCTACTCTAGATAGAAATTTTTCTAATTGCATCACCAAAATAGTAAAAATCTAGGACAAGAAGACGGCGATAAACAAATCTTAAATTACAAATATTACAATAATTTAAATAATAATTCAACCCTTTGCACTCGAAACTGTTTTAACTAGAAAACCAGAGCATTTCTTTTAACTTAGGACATTTTCATTCCACATGAATTATTTTGCCTTATGTATAAAGGTTCTTTTTACTGTTATTTGTGCTTACAACACTTAAATTTTTATCTATTTTATAAATATAAAGACAGCGATGTTCAAATTATTTTAAATAATAGTGTGACAATTTTTCGTGGAGCCTCAGAGTCGCCACTCGAGTGCAAAGAGTTAATTTAATTTAAATAATTTAAATAATAATTACAAATCTTAAATCTTAGATACGTGGCTAAGAATTTCTGAAAATTAATTCCAAACCAATGGTAATAATATTGCTTCTGCAATATAAAAATGCATTAATCAATCAAACCGTGAATCTACATGCAAACTAAAAATTGTCGAAGTTAATCGTAAAAAATTAAATGAACTTTTCGACCATTCTAACGAGCGCAAAAAACAGTGTAAAAATATATGTAAATTCTTCCAAAGTCTTCGCAATTTGTTATTTACAGTTTCATATCTAAAAACCGCAAGTGGTATCGTGGACAAACGAATAAATAAATATAATCGCGTCTGTTAAAACGCGCAGGCAAAAGTTCGTACGTAGCATCGGTAAATATTTCTAGGATAATATAAACGAAGCGCGATAGCAAATGACACGTTTTATGGGATGACCTAATAGTTTGCGACGGGGGATGGTGACCGAGGTTGTGCAAAGAACAGAAATATGCGCCGCAGTTGCGAAACAAATTGCGAGGCTGACCCTTTCGGTGTGTAAACACGTCCAGCAGGTATTGGCACACTACCGGCGACTCTATACCATCTATTAAAGCGGTCAAATTGTTCGTACACGCTTGTCATTAGTTCACCCTTTAAGTGTCTCGTTTCATTTTGAAAGTGTGCGCGCACCCGTCTGGTTAATTATTCTCAAGGATCCAGTGATACAGCATTTTTCTTCCATCGCTTTTTATCCAAGAAAAATTAACCCCGCCCGTTGTTACAGGAAATATTTTCGAAATAGATCAGGGCACAAGGCAGGAAGCAAGTTACGCGTGAACTCTAAGAATAAGCCGCCGGAAATCGGGCCCGGAAGTCCAAAAACAGACTCGAAAACCCGTAGACTTTTTCTGGGACAAATAGCCCTCGAAATTTTAGCTTTTGAAATTTCTTTCCGCTATCCTAATCGAGGCTGTTCCATCTTCGGTAATTTTTTTAAAGACTGTCAACCAGTTGCGAATTGATAAGAAAATTTGCGAGAGCTATTGGAGAAAAGGGGAATTCTTAAAAGAATCCGTGACTTAACCCTCTATGGGCCGAATTTTTGTTTTTAATCCAAAAAAAAATTGGGGGAACGAAAAATCAGAAATTATAAACCTATGTATGCAAATGAAAAAAAATTTTCCCGTTTAAACAATTTTATTGCAATATATTTGCTATGTGACATTCAGGTAACAACGGCCTATAAAGTCTGCACTTCTGTGCATAAAAGCTTAAGCGTGAAATTGCATAAAACAATTTGCACTTGACGTTGAACATTTTATTTTTGAAATCTCTTTGTTGGATCGCATTGCAGTGCATACATATTGGTATAGTTAACTAGATTGCTTATAATTTCCTTGTCAAATAGTTTTCGAAAATAGGTCACAGGAGAATGGAGTGCTTCGGGGACATTAGGGCAGTCTCCTTTCCAAGGGCGATAACAACTATTATTATTCGTCTGGGATAGCAGTTGCCAAACAATTTTTTGTGCTCCTGCATCTTCCTCATCCGACGAGGATCGAGTACTAAATTCTTCGTCACTGTCAATGACATTTATCCATCGTCGGGGAAATACTATTACATCTTCATCGGACTCGGAATCTAATAAGGAATCATCGGATCTATTACCGCTGATGCGTCTAATTCTAATTCCTCTGTTATTTCTATCTGATTTTGTATTCATATTTTGGGTGTACGATGTATAAATCTGAAAACAGGAGAGAGCACAAGCTTTGTCCTAAATGTACCGAAATCTGCCATAATAGCTCACTGTAATCTCAAAGTTACAAAACTGTATCATAAAAAGATACAGTAACAAATTGAAAATTGAAATGCAAACAAATTAGGTTGTTATCGATATACGAACCCAGAGCTATTGTGTGCACTATTTTTAGTTTGGTAATCACTAACAAAAGCACAAATAATATCAATTCGATCAAATGGTTTCGCTTATTTTTACTGCAGACAGTTTGTACAGCATTTATTTTGTTATTTCAGGTTGACGAGCCTAGCAATGGTCAAAAATATTAATATTGGTTGCCTTGGCAACGTTATAGAATTAAGATGTATATGCCATCTCATGAAAAAAGCTATAATTATTTGGTAAAATGTCGATAAATTAAAATGTGACCTGAAAGTTACACGAAGACATACAGGATTAAGTTGATAGGGTAATCACTGCGTTTATGGCCCCATAGAATCATCGTTTCTAGAATGGAAAACTTGTGGAGAATATACTTTTGCATTTGCTACGTTATCTGAGCAATAATCGACTAATCTAAAATGTACTCTTCCCTAATTTCAATTTCAACTTTCAAGTTTAATTTTGGGGGTGTACGCCAGGCAGTGAATTCAAACTTCTCGGTCCACGATTCTTTTGTAACTCCCCAAATATGTTCCAGAATGCGTAGTCAGTGTGCCTGTCAAATTTCAAGTCGATAGCGATCGAGTAGCGATCATGAGATAACATTGAAATATTGCAGCGGCCAAAATCGCAAATGGACAAAATGGGCACGATATAATGATTATTTTCTGTTGATGAGCCTAGCAATTGTCATAAATATTAATATGGTTGTCTTGGCAACGTTATAGAATTCAGATTTACGCGTCATCTCATGAAAGAAGCTATAATTATTTTAGGCCCATAGAGGGTTAATTTATCGTTGGTGCATTTCAGTAGCAACATTATCTTACGATCGTTTTCAAAATTTATCTAGCAGCCTTTTCTTACTCGATTTTGTTAGGATACGGCGATAGAAGCGGATCGATTGAAAATCGCAGGGGTTATTAGAAAATTTGCATGCTAAGCAGTCTGCCGTAGAGAATTTGAATAATTGTAAAATAAGAAACGCGAGGAAGGCATTTGACCGGCTGTGGTGTGGTAGGTTCGGCGCGTTAACTTCGGTAGCAAAGAAGCGGCAAAGAAGCAACGCCGAACGGAGAAGAAGAGGAGGAAGAAGAAGAAGAAGGCCTAATAGAGATTCTGTTTTTCTATGCGACTCTGAGGATGCGGCTTGCAGAATGTCGCGCAACAGCGCATCAGACGATCGTTCCTGATACGCGGCGGTGAATTTATGCGTCGAACGAGAGCGCATCTACGCATCTCCGTGCAGGCACCGCGAGACGCATAAATTGGCCGTCCCTCTAATTCACTCATGAATATTCCTTCGTTATATCAATTAAAATCGCCGCGACGCCTGAATATTTATCGCGGTCACATAAATTTATTAGAGACCGCATAATGCGGGCTCGAGCACCACGATCGACGGGGTTGCCGGCTTCGTCTATCCCCTTTCTCTTACAGGAATCCTGCAGGAAGTTATTACGGTTTTCTGATCGGTTAATAAAACACCATAGCAAAAACCCCCTTCGCTAAATCGTTTCGCGCAGAAAAAACGAGCACAGCTTCGAACGCATTTTCCAAATTGATTTTCACCGTTTCCAGGCGGAAGGAGAGAAAACGTCCGCGTTAACAATTAAGAAAATTGTTTAGCACGACGGTCGAGTAGCCAGCCTCGCGCCTTTCCAACCGGTGGATCGTTAGGAAGTCGAATTTCGTGACTTATCGCGTTCCAGTCGTCGCCGTAGCGCTCCTAGAATAGACGCAAACTTTTCTACCCAGTGTCCGAGAAATGCTTATCGCTGGCAGCCTGCTGCGCGCTTATTGGAAAAATTACAAGTCCTGGCGAAATCCAAGAAATTCGAGAACAGCAACGCGTTATCGCAGCCTCGAGAGCAAATTGCATCCGAGTTACAAGCGCGACATAAATAATCGACTTTCAAACATTTTTAAATCGTGTCGTCGCACACTCGATTAACGAAGTTTCGAAGATTAACGAAGATCGACAGTCGTCTAAAATCGACGAATCTCAGTCCAACTAGCATTAAAAATGGCGTGATCGCGATTATCGATGGTTTCTATCGACTACAAACAATTGGGACCAAATCGAAATGTTCAAACTGCACCTACTGTCGTAAATAAGCTTGTCCAGTAATCCACAAAGTGTCCAGTAAAATAAAGATAGATTCCCGAGGCAATAAGAAGAAACATTTCCTTTAGCCGCATCGCGATCCGACTTTTCGTTTCCGAGCAATCGACGAGAAACGCGTACCCTACGACTTTACCAGCCGCCATTTTCTTCGGGCCTCCATGTCAGCCGCGATGCGCCGCCCCCCTCGCCGTGATTGGTCCGTGTTACTCGTTAATAACTCGAAAACGAAGCGTCGAATCGCGAACCGGCAAAGGGAAAAGTTTCTCGGATTCGCATCGGGAATCTCTCGGTCGAATATTCTTCGCGGGACACCCTGTGCGGCTGGTCGTCGGACGGAATAAATCGACCCAATAATTCAGCCTGTGTTTCTCGCGATTGACGCACAGGCACTGTCTGCTTTCCATACAGAAAAAAAAGCCTTCAGACCATTCGAAGCCTGCCCGAATATGAAGCGTGGAATGCGGGGAGCCAGGAACGTTCTACACTGAACTCTTCCGGTTCAGAAAAATGCTGATCCAGCGCTGCGTGGGAACGCTATAAATCATGCGGGAGAATAAGAGAACCAGAGAAAGAGTGCGAGAGGCAGACAGAGACAGGTATGGAGAGAGGAACGATAGAATTAGAGAGGCCCGGGTCTCGATACAAATCGTCGGTTCAGGAGCCGGTCATTATTTATCTCGGCGCGCTCGTTTCAAAATCGGTGTCCGGAGCGAAGAATTGAAAAGCGGCGTGTCTGATCGTCGGGCAACGGACTACGACGTCGACGACGACGACGACGACGACGACGACGACGAGAGATCACGATGGAAAGCGAGAAGCGTAACTCGTTAGATGCCTCCCCCACCAAGTCCTAGAGCAACACCTAACTCAACCTCGACTAATTACGCAACCTGTTCACCTGCACTACCTGTCACGACCGATTCTCTTTCCCTTCTTTTTTTTTTTCCTACCTCCCAGCCCCTGCGATCCCCCCCTCCTGCATCGTCGGCCGTCGTGCCCGTAGCTGCCGCGTTTTTGTTCTTTTTCTCAGCTCGCGAGCCGACCGCAACGCGGAGACGGAAAGATCACCGTGATATTTAATAATAGAACTCTCCTGACTGACGGGGATATAGAGGCACCGATCGCTCTCCGCTCGGCGACTATACCTCGCCGGGGAAATTCGCGAACGCGAACTTTTGCGAACTCGCGACTGCGGCGCGCCACCGACGCCGTCACGAGACCCGGATTCCTGCTCGATCGGCTGTGGGAACTCTCTACGATCGCACGGTTTTATCAACCAGCCTGACACTCTCTGCCGATGTCGTCTGGCTCGCAATTTTTCTTGTCCTATTTTCGCCGAATTTAACCCTTTCGCGACGGCACACCTGTACCATTCTTCGCTACTTTTCGCGACGGCGCGAATGACCGTACTTTGCCACCAATTTATTTATAGCTTCATTTTGAGCTCGCTATTGAAATAAAATTATAATATAATTATGATTTTAATAGTATTTATTCCAGATTATTTTTTAATAATCTTTTATAGTATGAAGAATTTTAAAACGGGGACAAATAACAGCTGCTGCAAACCAATAAGTGACTGCCGTATATACATGGCATATACATGGTTTATAATGCTTATGTTAATGCAATGTAAATTTCGAAATAAAATATTGTGTTTCCGAGCGTGCATTTAACTTCACTTGAGCCAGATAAATCGTATTCTTCGGACGCGTCAAATTCCATTTTATTTGTATAGTCAAGGGGTTGAAGTAT
>CM052082.1:21670559-21682867 GCA_028453745.1 Agapostemon virescens
CTGGACAGAGCCATTTTATTTTTACAATTTTGTATTCTATGGTTTAGTGTTAGTTGAACAACTGTGCTGACTAGAGCCATTTTGTTCCTACAATTTTACCTTCTATGTTTTATGATTAGTCGAATAACTGTGTCTATTAGAGCCATTTTGATCTTACAATATTATACTCTGTGCTTTAAGATTGCCCCTGCGATTGCGAGGATGAGAGCCATTTTATTCTTATCATTTTGCCTTCTATGTTTCATGATTAGTCGAATAACTGTGTCGATTTGAGCCATTTTAATCTTACAATATTATACTCAGTGCTTTAAGATTGTCCCTGCGATTACGACGGTGAGAGCCATTTTATTCTTATCATTTTGTCTTTTATGTTTTAGGATTAATCGAATAACTGTGCTAACTAAAGCCATTTTGTCCTTAAAATTTTGCCTCCGATGTTTTAGGATTAGTCGAATAACTGTGTCAATTTTCCCCCTTCAGTTTAAAATGTCACAGCCAACGTTTTATGAATTCTATGATCATTTATACCACGATTTAACCCTTTTCTATCCTATCCATATCATACTCAATAATTAGTAACCTAAATAGCTTAACTTTGCGTTGAAGAATTCGTTCGGCGATTGCCTTGATCGAAGCATCTGCCCCTAAAAGTGAACTTGCTTCTACGATGAAGCAAAGGATCAATCACAGGACCAAAGTTTGGCCATCAAACTAAGATTTCATTAGAACCGATTGCAATTGAGTGTCTGAAAATTAGATAAAGTATCGACGTAGTAGATCAAGGGATAGAAGAAGAATGTTTTGTAGCGACTCAGAGCCATCGCTAGTTCTAGCCAGCCGTGAGATGACGTTGTGTGCGCAACGTCCCGTGGGAATCCATACCCGGCCACACCAAGTGCGACACAAAGGCGATCCTCCCGCCTGCTTCGGGGCTGCCCTACGAATCCCTTCCGTGTTTTTCCACCCCAGACCAGGCTGTTCCTGATTCTACTAGGAATCGGAGAAATCCCGACCCGTTAGTCGACATATGGCGTCCACGGGAACGTTAGACGACTTGGGGTGGCGCTGGACCTTTCCTCGTTTCGAGTGGCTAACTGCGGAAAGGGCGGACCTTTCGAAGTTTTCACGGAAAAATGGCTATCGTCTTGCCTACCTACACGATTCTGGACCTGGTCGCATCTACATCGACAAACCTACGATTACACGACGATTCTCAACGATCGAAACGACCATTGATCCTCCTCTGCTCGAAATCTGACTCATTTCGAAACGCAAACTTCGAAACATCGATCTTTAAGCAATCGGCGTTAACCCTTTGCACTCCGAGCAATTTTAATTCCATAGTCATGATACTTTTCAACGTACAATAGTTCCATTGTACATGGTTTATTTCCAGTCGTGCACAGAAAATTTATTACTATAACTCGTACGTGAAACACTTGAATTTTCACCAACTTTTCAAACGCAAATATAGTGATACTAAAGCTGTTTCGAATAATGGCAATTTTTAGTGTCTCCTCAGAGGAGCCATCGGAGTGTTAACCCTTTGCACTCGAAGCTGTTGTAACTAAAAAACCAAAGCGTTTCTTCAGACGTAGGATATATTCATTCTACCTGAATTATTTCACCTTATGTATATGGATTTTATTACTGTTTCTCGTTCTTGCAACCGTTGAATTTTTATCAATTTCTTAGATACAAAGATAACGATGTGAAGATTATTTGAAATAATAGTGTGGCAATTTTTCGTGGCGCCTCAGAGTCGCCACTCGAGTACCAAGGGTTAAAAGACAGTGTTCTTTGCAAGCTAGCAGAAGTATCGATAAAACAATGTCCAAAAGACCTAATTATCTCGAGGGCTCACAAAGTCCTCCGACTTCCGGTTAAACAGTGGTGTGGCACTTTTTACTGGCGCCTCAGAGTCGCCGTTCGAGTGCAAAGGGTTAAGGGTTAAAACTAAAACTACCAAACCAGTCAAAATGACTGGTCCCTATTTTGTTCCATCGTGATTACTGAAGTTATAAAAATGTTTTATCAGACTTCTTTAACGAAGCACCCGTTACAAGAAAAATTGTATGAAGTTTAAATAGGTACTAGTACCATTATTCTTACAAAGCAATGTACATCGTTGAATCTATTATTCAGTAGTTTGAGTATTAACCCTTAACGCTCCAAGTGTGCCTCTCAGGCACCACCCATGTGCACCCCAAAGATTGTTTTAAGAAATTCCACACATTACTCAATTATAATTAATATAAATATTATAATGAATATTCTATTGTTTCTAAGATGAATAAAAATTGTTTTGAACATTATTATTTACACGCCATTATAGTATTTAAAATCTGACACTTAAAATTTTGCAAATGATGAGAATAAGTTGGAGTTGTAGGTCGATAATCACAATTAACCCTTTGCACTCGAATGGCACCTTTAAGGGGACACTAAAACTTGCCATACCATTATTTAAACAACTTTTACATCGATAGGTTTGCAGTTGAGAAATCGATAAAAATGTTAAAATTCTAAGGAAGAGTCATAGTAATTAATTTCGTGTAAACGAAAGGAAGTAAACTATCTACAGTGGAGCTTTTATACATGAAAATATTGTTTCGAAATCGACGAATCAAGCAGGGTTAAAAATAAAAATTGTCTAACATGTCTTTACCATGAAGTCGACAACATTGAGATGTTGCTTTCGAAGCCTTCTCTAGTATCACAATGAAGAATAGGCTAATTCTTTTACCTTTTTGAGCACAATTTTCCAGTAGTAGTTGCGACGAAAAATTGTCGAATATATTCTTGCGATGAAATCGAAGGCGAGTCCTTCGAGACTTGTCTTTCGAAGCCTCCCCTAATATCAAAATAGCAAAGAAGCTAATGCTTTTATCTTTTTGCACACAATTTTGCAGTAAAAGTTGCAACGAAAAATTGTCGAATATACCCCTGCGATGAAATCGAATGCGAGTCCTTCGAGACGTTCCTTTAGAAGCCTCCCCTAGTATCAAAATAGCAAAGAAGCTAATGCTTTTATCTTTTTGCGCACAATTTTGCAGTAAAAATTGCAACGAAAAATTGTCGAATATACCCCTGCGATGAAATCGAAGGCGATTCCTTTGAAACGTGTATTTCGAAGCCTCCTCTAGTATCAAAATGGCGAATAGGCTAATTCTTTTATCTTTTTGCGCACAACTTTCCACTAAAAGTTGCAACGAAAAATTGTAAAATATATTCTTGCGTTGGAATCGAAGACGAGTCCTTTGAGATTCAAACAACGTTCACTTTTCAAAGTTTCCCGCGGAGTCCTCAAGATGCCAGGGACCGGTAAGTCCGTATCACGGCCCTGCGCGCTACACGAACGATTTCCAACGATTTGATCGCCGAAATTCCCAGATCAAAACGGTGAAAATCGAGCGAAGATGTTGAAGAATGCCAACAGCTCGTGTGGTATGCGAAAATGAATAACACTGGCGACGAAAGGCAGATCCCGGATAACAAACAACCGAGGATGCGAGCAAAGACGAAGGTAGCAGGCCGCGGAGACGCTAATCGAGATCGATGAATCAAGCAGGGTTAATCCTCCGGAGGCTTTGCTTGGCCCACATCGTCACGGCTAAAAAAATCATGGTGGAATGAAGACATGGAGGAGATCCCTTCGGCTGTTTCGCCGTGACCTCGAGCGCGTTAGCAGGATTAGTCCCCCGGTAGGTGATCGCAGCGAGACGCAACCGGGGCCCCCGGGGCCCGCGTGGACCACTCGAAACTGGTTCCTAAAATGGTCCAGGAGCGGTTCCACGCGCGCGAGACCGTACAGTCCCGGGCAAAACGTCGGGGCCCGAACGACCACGTGACTGCGGTAGCATGTCCACGTTGCTCGCGATCATTTCGCGGATAAAAGGGCCTGGAGGGCGGGGAGGAGGAGGAGGAGGAGGAGGAGGGAGGGAAGACGAATAAATCCGGATTAAGCCGCGAACGACGTGCCTTTGCTTAAGGGGGTTCCGGGGTCTTTTAGGGGGCTCAGGCACCCGGAACCACCGTAACCGAGTTGTTCCGCTCGTTCACGGGGCACCGTGGATCCAGATTTCGTCTTGCGCTACTTTTTTGCCGTTGACTCTGTTGGACCCCTGGTTCGTTCGTTCGGACCCCGAAAGCTATTGGCAACACGGTTATCGCGAGCTGATCGAGACGACCGGTGGACGAATAGAGGTTCGAAACCTGTCGAGAAGTTTCAGCTACCGGTTTTCGCTTTGCGTCGGTGCTCGGTTGCAACCAGCGACGATCGTCTCTCCTCTCCAGACTGCAGACTCTAGAAGTCTTCTCTTTTTTCTCTGCATTCGACGTACCTCTATCCTGATTTACGAAGCTAGACACCGACGAGGAACCGTGGGAGAAGAGCAAAGAGCTGACGAGCGCGAAGTTAACCCCTTGCCCTGCGATTTATTTCGTGGTAACAGTGACTGGATGTTCTTCCTCCCCCAAAGAACGACGAAAGGAAAAGGAAATTTTGTAGCTACCACGGACGTGGTTATTCTCCAATCGCTGCATACGAGCAATAATTAGATAAAATTTAATTTTTGGTTTATAGATAATTGAGGATATGCATAGTCTGAAAATTCTGTTCGATACCTTCGTCACAAGCCTGACTCGTTGTTGTAGGGCAAGGGGTTAGGTACGTTGGAGTTATTAACCCCATTTTATTAACCTTAATAGGACAAGGGGTTACTCGTACGCGGAATATTCAAATTTTTCCTGATTTTCCAACACTTTACCCACCGGCGATTATTTCAGAATTTTCTTAGGTTCACGATCCATTTCTGTAAACTTCTTAGTGGGTCATTCGACGCTGGCAGCAATTTTTATTGTAAACCAACGAGGCATCCTCGCTAATATTATTTAATAATTTCGTTAGAAATTGCAATGTAGAATTATTGCAATTATTAAAATTGTAAAGTGTTAAATTCGTCTCGGTGTTTTTCGCTTAGTCGAAATTTCTTCCGGTTGAAAGGGAAAGGGTTAAGAGTCTAGCCTGCTCCGTGGGTAGATTCCGCGGGGATGAGGGCACGATTGTAGAGAACGGAGACTGTAGATCAGAAGCTAGCAATTTTTGGCTGGCCAAAAGGGAGAGAAGAGAGAGGTCGGGGAATTTTGCAAAGTGCAATTTTGCAAAGTGCAATTTTGCAAGAATACGAGTTTAATCGCGGTCTAGGATTTTCGCGGGGCACGAGCGATCGTTCGAAATAAATGTTTCGTGAACCGTGCGCGCGCCACCTAGAAATCGGTTCGCAAAAGGTTTACTGCTCGCGCAGACGGCTTTTATTTACGCCCGACGTATGCAAATGCGAACGAAATCGAAACTCCGGTCAACCGGGGAACCGGGTTTTCATTTTACTTTTAGCCTGATAGATCCCCGAGCTTCGATTCCGGTTCCTCCGAGGTAGTCTAGAAGACTGTTGAGAATTTACGGACGCGTCGGTCCAGCCGAGAGTCGACCGCGAGAAATCTGCCGCAAGGAGATGGCCGCGCGCGTTAATTCTGGCTGAGGATCGAGCATTACTTCTCGGTCTCGCGATTACATTAGCGAGAGATCGAACGTTCTCGACGCCGACCTTCCGGTGACGCAATCTTCGAGTGTCGAACTTCGACGAGGATGAAAACGATCGAGACGGTAACGTGCAACACAATCATTCGATCCACGGGAAGATCGAACGACTAAATCGTATGGCGATCGAGCATCCGAAATTCTCGAATCCAGGGACTCTACATTTTTATATAATCTTGTTTATATGTTCACTGTTGTTTCCTCTTTCCAGCTACTTTCAGGCACAGCATTCGTGCTATTGCGTGAAGAATTGTGGTGCAATTGCAGGGAGGTTGGTAAACTTGTTCCTAACAGGGTTCAATGAAATTCGTTGCGAGGAAGATTGAGGATAATTTTGCAATTGTAAAAAGTCGTAGAGGGTGAAGGAGAAAATTCTCTATTTCAAGAATATGCAAGCACAAAGGTATGGTTTGCACGTTTTATAATTATTGTGAATTGAAGCTGTCTTGGTACACGTTGTTGCATGAAAAACAATGGTGCAATTGCAGGAAGGTTAATATACTTGTTTCTAAAAGAATTCCATAAAATTTGTCGTAGGGAGGGCTAGGGATAATTATGCAATTATGAAAACTGGGAGAGGATCAAAGAAAAGAATGAAAGTGGAAAGTGAGGGAGGATCGAAGAAAAGAGTGAAATTTCTTATTTAATAAATTTAGAAGCAAGTTTAGTCTGCCTGTTTGATTATTGTGAACTGGAGTAAGCAAGATCCATACTGAGGAACGATGGTGCAATTGTCGGAAGGTGGACAAACTTCTTCCTAACGGAGTTCGATGCAATTTATTTTAAAAGGGATTGATGATAATTTTGCAATTGTAAAAAGTGGTAGAGGGCGAAGGAGAAGAGTAAAATTCTCTATTTCAGAATATGCAAGCACAAAGATTTGGTTTGCACGTTTTATAATTGTTGTGAATTGAAGCTGTCTTGGTCCACGTTGTTGCATGAAAAACAATGGTGCAATTGCAGGAAGGTTACTACACTTGTTTCTAAAAGAATTCCATAAAATTTGTCATAAGGGAGGGCTAGGTATAATTATGCAATTATGAAAACTGGGAGAGGATCAAAGAAAAGAATGAACTTCCCTCTTTCGTAGATTTGCAATCGAGAACAGTATGATTTAATTTTAATAATTATTGCGAATTACATAACAGAACGACTGCCAAAAAGTTAACAGATTTGTTTGCAGATAGAATTGAATAAAATTTGTCCCATGAAGGATTGTAAATAGTTTTGCAATTGTAAAAAGTGGAAGAGGATGCAAGAGAGAAAAGAAGAAAAATTTCCAATCGCAAACAGTTTAATTTCTCTAATAATTATTGAAAATTACGTTACAGGACGACTGCCGGAAAATTAACAGATTCGGTTGCAGATAGAATTGACTAAAATTTATCCCAAGAAGGATCGTGGATAGTTTAGCAATTGGAAAAATTGAAATAGGACGAAAGAGAGCAAAGTAGAAAAATTTTCACTTGCAAACAGTTTAATTTGTCTAACAATTATTGCGAAATACGCAACAGGAGGGCTGCTAGAAAATTAACAGATTCGGTTGCAGATAAAATTAACTAAAATTTATCCCAAGAAGGATCGTGGATAGTTTAGCAATTGTAAATAATGAAATAGGACGAAAGAGAGCAAAGTAGAAAAATTTTCACTTGCAAACAGTGGAATTTATCTAATAATTATTTAATTATTAATTTATCTAAGAAAATGGACAGATTCGGTTGCAGATAAAATTGACTAAAATTTATCCCAAGAAGAACGTGGATACTTTTGCAATTGTAAAAAGTGGAAAAGAACGAAAGAGAACAAAGTAGAAAAATTTTCACTTGCAAACAGTTTAATTTGTCTAACAATTATTGCGAAATACGCAACAGGAGGACTGCTAGAAAATTAACAGAATCGGTTGCAGACAGAATCGACTAAAATTTATCCCAAGAAGGATTGTGGATAGTTTAGCAATTGTAAATAATGAAATAGGACGAAAGAGAGTAAAGGATAAAAATTTTCACTCGCAAACAGTGGAATTTATCTAATAATTATTTAATTATTAATTTATCTAAGAAAATGGACAGATTCGGTTGCAGATAAAATTGACTAAAATTTATCCCAAGAAGGATCGTGGATAGTTTAGCAATTGTAAATAGTGAAATAGGACGAAAGAGTGCAAAACAGTGTAATTTATCTAATAACTATTTAATTATTAATTTATGTAAGAAAATTAACAGATTCGGTTGCAGATAAAATTGACTAAAATTTATCCGAAGAAGAACGTGGATACTTTTGCAATTGTAAAAAGTGGAAAAGGACGAAAGAGAGCAAAGAAGAAAAAGTTGCAGGTACAGTTTGTATTGCACGCTCCGATAATTATTTTAAAGCCAGGCAAGATCCATAGCGATGCACGCAACGCGACGTCGCAATTGCGGTAAAGCGACTACGATTTGTTGCAAATACGTTTGACGAAAATTGGTCGCCGGTTGGACCGTAAATTGATAGTTTTGCAATTGCAAAAAGTGGGAGAGAACGGGAGAGAAGAGGTGAAGAATTCAGAGAACGCAAGGACGACTTTTCGAAGTTTCCTACGGACCGAAGGGCTCATTCGAGAACTGCTTGACGACGAGCCACGCGACGTACCTTTCAAGGTGAGCGGGATTCGTCTTTCGAAAAAAAAAACCTCGAGGTATAAAGTGGAGGTGCTCTCCCTCCCCCTTGTCCTCTCCCACTCGTTCTCCTGCATATTCCGAGAGTAGTTGGCGTGCGCGTACGATCGTTCGCGCGACGCGGGAAAATCCTGCTGCCGCAAGAAGCCCCTCTTTTTCCCCGATTGCGTCAAAGAACGACTGCGAATCATTTCGGATTCGTAACCGATCCGATACCGTATCGAAAAAAAGCTTCGGAACGCATTTAAAAAACCTACTTTAAAAATTAAATACTCCGAGACACGACCGTTTCGTGACCTTCGGATTTTCTTGAACCGAATTCTTTGTTAAAATTATACCACTCGATTAGGCAAGGAATTATTTGCTTATTATTAGGCAAACTTATACCATTTGCCATACTTCGAACACGATCGTTCCTCGCAGGAAGTAATAATCGATTCCTCCGAGGAGCGATAAGGCCCAAAACAGAAGCAACCGAATTGATTAACTTCATCGCTGGACTGATTTTTCAGCGACAACTAAAAATTCCATTAATCCCAAGACACAGAGATGCTTTTCACAATTCCATGTTCAAACCCATGAAATTTGCGACACGTTAATAATTATTGCCAGCAGAGTCCCAACTCTCCCCAGAAGCCGAAGGCCCAAACGTGAAACGTTTTATCAGCGACCGGCAGACCAAGCGGAAAGATTGAGGAATCAGGGCCCAGGAAAGATCAGGGACCGCGACATCTTTCCCTGCGGATCCTCTTCGCTAGAAGTAGCAGCGAATTTCCGAAAAGAAGCCGGAAGGACCGGGGAAGGGGGAGAGTTCGACCATAACCTTCCTCATGTCGTAGTCCGGATAAGCTGTTGGCGAGCGGGAGCGTCGTCGGTGGACGCGCAGTCTGAATCCGGCGGGCAAAAACGCCGATGGCGGGTCTCCGGGCCCTTTGCCGAAGGGAAGGGATCCGGCGAAACGTCGTGAGAAGTGGGGGCAGGCCGTGGGGCCCTGCGGGGCTCGGGGGAACTGGTCGGACGACATTTCCCGCGTCTCGCGAGGTGCCGCGAGAGCCCGGCTGGGACGGTTCGGGCCCGAGCTGTCCGAATTGTGGGCCACGTTCGATTCCCTTGCTGACCCACCGAACTGCGTAAACTAGTACCTTCGTTCGGGCCGTGGGACGAGTTCCCCAAAGTTCTAAACCGGGGCACGTGGAGGATCGGTGGGAAGACGTCGATCGACTGGGACCACGATCGAGACGCGAGTAAACAGGGAAGACGTCGGAGAGCCATGGACGGACCCTGGGGGCCTGAGGCCCGAGGTTCGATCGACTTCCATGCTCGAAAGTACGACGCGTCGTGGCCTGGCGTGCTAAGATTCCCTCGCGCGGCGGCTGGGGGCGAGGTGGCGGGCTAGAAGCACGTCGAACGACGCTACGGCGACGGGGAAGGGGGTGAACGGAGGGGAGAGAGAGAGAATGAGAAACAGAGAGAGAGGGGGGGAGAGCCGGAGAGATATCCAAGAGGAAGGAGCCAGCTAGAGGTAAGACTCTCCGGCGGCTGGAGGTTGGGGAACGGGGGCGGAGGGGTGACGGTCGAGTTGGAGGTGGCGGAGGAGGGATGTGTAGAGGGAGAACGTTGTAGAGGGGGGAGGATTCGAGGAGGCGGCCTTGAGAACGCGGAGAGAGCAGAGCGCGAGGCAAAGGAGAAGAGGAAGAGGCAGAAGAACGAAGAAGAAGAAGAGTACTACGACGACGCCGCCGAAGACGACGAAGAAGAAGAAGAAGAAGAGGACGAAGCCGAGGCAGAAGCAAGCGAGGGAGAGAGGAGGAGAGGAGAGAGACCAGCCTGAGCCAACTCCAACGCCAACGAACTGCTTCACTGACAAATCACTCGCGGTTCTCATCCCCGACTTCGATTCTTTATCCGTGAATTAATGAACCGAGGACACGTAGGAGCGCCGCTCGACGGAGAGGCGCGGCTTTCTACGCGAGCGCCGGCGTTCTACCGGTCGCTGGATCCAGACGAAGATCGAGGGACCCGGGACAGAGATCGCGGCGAGGATCCACCGCGGAGGATCCAGAAATCCCACGGCACGGGAGGACCGTGTTGACGCGCGCGTTGCGCGACCGCCGCTGCCTTCCGACCAGCGGATTTCGCGCGCGTACTCTGCACGCGACGCAACCAGCCGCATTATGCAACCCGGATGATGTAAGAATCGCGACGCGAACCTGCTCGCGGCGCGACGACAGGCGAGGAGGAGAGTCCTTTCGGACGAGAATCGCGTTACAGAGAAAACTACCGTTCGCCTCGGACGATCGAGTTCCGCGTGGATCCTCGAGCAGGACGCCGAAGAGAGAGAAAGAGAGAGAGGCTCTGGAGAACGAAACCACGCGATGACCGCCTCTCCAGCTGCTATTTCCAGGCTCGAAAAAGGTTCCGCGAATCCGCCGGAACAATCCAGCCGAGGCTAGATTTAGAGCAATCGTATTTGGAGCATGGCCTTGTTACGCCGATCAGACTGAAACGAAACTGCCAGATTTCTCCGGAACGATCCGCAGCATAGACGCCGCACGTCACTCGCGACACAAAGCGAGTTCGGATTTCGCGGACGACGCGTTCGTTGGGAAGCTAGCCACCGTAGGATCCTCCGAAGCTCGAGGAATCGCGCGGGAAAAGCCTGTGATACGTTGTCAGCCGATTTTTACGGATTCGCCGTAAAAATCTCTCCGAAACGGAGAGAACGCGCGGAGGAACTCGCGCGGCAACGGCTCTCTCGTCGCACAATAGCGAACGCCGGAACATCGTTTTATGTAACGGATAGGAAATATTTCGAAGAATATATTTCCTCCGATTACGCGACTCTTAATGAACCGCTATTTGCCCGAACCGGCTACGTAACTTGTAATTGGTTACCGAATCCGATGCCCCCTCGCCAGGGGTAGTCGGGGTGGCTAGCTGCCACCGGTTACGATCGCGAAATTCATTTTTACCGACGATAGAACGGACGCTCTCTTATCGTCCGCGGAAATTAATGCTCGATCGGACGAGCTACGAAATCGGAGATTTCCGAAGGTTTCGGATAGGCAGAGCTCGGCGATTCCAAGGACTGCGACACTCCCGGAGGCCCGCGAAGGATCCAAGGCTGCCAATACGAACAAAGAATGACACACTTTCAGGATTCGCCGGCGAAAACCGACGACTCGTCGACGGGATGAGAACCGCTGACCCGTGAGAGAGTGTGCGCGAGACGCAGGTAGGTCGGTTGAACCCACGGCTCTCTACGGAATATACAGACACTTGGCGAGATTCGCGAGGTCACGTGCTGCATTTGGACAGGCAGCGCTAATTTCATTATTTATAGCCGCAAGCTTCGCGATTCGACGATCGGCCATTATTCCCGCTCGTCCAACGACACCGGTAGCGAACGGAGAACAAGCGCGAGGCCTGCGCCGTTGCGAGTCCTCCCGCAAAAAACACCGATTTCGGATTTTCGATAACCCTATGGCAACCTTGCGTTCCCTCCCTCATGGCATTTATCTTATCGTGGTCGATGGCCGTGCGAATTTTCTGCGCTTCGAGGAGGAAATTTCATTCGCTTCGTTCGTCGAGCCATCGGCATCCAGGAGAATCGTTGGTTACCGGATAACGAGCCTCTTACGTTGTATTATAGTCTGCTTCATTTTTTCAGCGAGGAACCAATGCTCGATGTCTCACTAATTTTATGGTAATCGTTCTTCAGCAAGAACGATCCGGAATTGTCAAGAATTATAGCCGCGATCCTATCACCTGGTTACTACTTTTATTTTGTAATTATCGTCACTGTAAAATTAGAAATCGATTCGATAGATTTCGGTTTTGCAGCTAAGTCAGTAATATATTGCAATAAAAATCGCGCAAGGTCTAAATAAATTCAGTTTTGTTCTTTATAATTTTGTTGACCGTTCTAAAATTTAAAAATGTTTTTTCAAGTCTGGAACACTTGTTAAGGTCTTTGTTGTAATCGTTGGGACATTAAATAAAGAGTAAAATATAAATATTGGAAAGAGACAAAGGCAGAAGAGAGATTTCGTTTC
>CM052082.1:21723919-21740393 GCA_028453745.1 Agapostemon virescens
CTAAAAATTATCTAGAGCAACTAATAAAATCGCTGAAAAGTAAATCAACGAAGGACCGACTCGACCAGGAAACTTGTTCCTGATCAAAATCACAGTTCATCCCCTATTACATTTCAATTATGAAAATTGCCTAGAGCAGGTCATAAAATCGCTGAAAAGTAAATCAACGAAGGACCCACTCGACCAGGAAACTTGTTCCTGATCAAAATCACAATTCATCCCCTATTACATTTCAATTATGAAAATTGCCTAGATCAGGTCATAAAATCGCTGAAAAAGAACTTGACCAAGGAACCACTATAAAAATGACCTGTTTATCTCGAAAATGCCTGCTACATTTTAATTCTAAAAATTGTCTAAAGCAGCTAATAAAATCGCTGAAAAACAACTTAATGAAGAAACCACTATAAAAATGGCCCTCGGCGAAAATACCAAAGAAATCGCTAACGGCCCTTTCTTTGATCGGCGATCAATCTAAAATTTCGAGGATCGCGGACTGTCGGAAACAGCGTAGTTAGAGGGCCGACTAGAAGCCCAACAGGTAAATGATTCGAGTCCACAGGTGACACGGATCGGATAGCCGCTGTTTCGGTCCGTATCTGCGGCTGAACCGCCGACGCAGAGCATCGACAACTCGCATACCCAGAAACATCTGTAGCTTTTATCGCGGCGAAGCGTCCGGACAACCTCGGACCGTGTGTAACTGATTTCGAGAACGAGTTGTCCGGCGATCGACGGCGGGAACGCGAGGCGAACGAACCGATCGGGAAACCGTTCCTAAAGGGCAGAGACGCGGCCCTGTCGCCTGCGGGATTATCGGCAAGAATGCGGACCAACCGGCAGTCCAGTGATAAATAACTGTCGCTACCTGTGGACCGCGTTATCTAGGAATGTTAGCGGGCCCCGAACAATGTCCGAACGCCGTTGCGCGCCCTTGTATCTTACACGGCGATGGTACGAGAGCGTTTCCTAGCACGCTGTCTACACGATTGAACACATCGATCGCCGGCAATAAATGCGAAAACCGACGAATCCATCAACGAGAACTGCGCCCGAATTCCGGTGCACGGGGATTCGGTTCTAGGCATGCACGCGATAAAGAAACCACAGTATTCCTGGCGTTCGGCGTGACGCGAGAGCAGACTCTCCTTTTCTACGAGCGGGCATCCGCGAATTCAAATTTCAGCTCTGTCTAACGGAACAGGGGACGCTACGTGTGCCAGTAGAATACTGTAGCTTCCCGGAGAGCTTCCGACCATTTTCATATTTGATCCGTTCAAGGATGTGCCCCTTGTCTTCTAAAGTTTTCTGCAATTTTTCCAAGCGCGCCTGAATTAGACACGACCGAACGGGGACACGTTCCGAGAAAGGCGTTTTAAGAAAGAGATCATTTTCTCTGGTTCGTCGAGGCTTCGTTGCAAGGGGATAATCGAATTGGTAGAAGAGGAAGATCGGATCGTCGACGGAAACAGAAATGGTCGGAAGCGTTCCAGTTTAATCGAGATCGACGCGTGTCGAGAGAATAGCTTCGCAACCAGTAAGTCCGGGACCCGCAGCCATACTCCGTCCAACGAGTCGGATCACTATAGGTAAACAAATGCACGTGGTTACCACTCGAGTGCTGCCGAGGTTGTGGTCGCATTTTGCAGATACAGAGATGTCTGATTTATTTATATGGACGCTTTCAAACAGAAAGCTTGTTGTACATTGTTAACTCCATGAGTTAACAATTTTGTTTATAACAATTTTTTAACAGAACTATCATTAACGCGTTTCTGGTACTTTTCTGATTAAAACGAGTCCAAACACGACGCGATTCGGAGTACATTTGCTCGTTCCATCCACGATTTGGTGGAACCTCGATTATCCGAACCGACATGCGAATTCTCCGATACTTGAATGTGTATTAGGTCGGTATTATAATGCGAATAACCGAGCATGAACTTATGCATCGATGTAAAATAAATAGCGAGATGCAAAACGATCCCTGATTCATCCCCAAAGTATGGCAGAACGAAAAACTGGCAGTCCCGCTCTAACTGATCCCAACTCAGCTTCCATTTCTCAAAGTATACGAGTTTACCGTCCGCCGTAATGGAAGCAGGGGACTTTAGGATTTTTAAAGGGGCCATTCCTGGGGTTATTTTAAAACACTTTTGCCTTTGCAAAAGTTTCATGCGCGGCTGCGTTTTCGAGTTATTAACGAAAAACGCGGGCCAATCAGCGTACTGCTATGTTCAGAGCGTGTGCTGTAGCCACGCTTCGATTGGTCCGCGTGTTTCATTGATAACTCAAGAACAAAATCACGCACCCCATTTTCGCAAAGGAGAAAGTTTCTTAGACTAATCGCAGCAGCGACTCCTTTTTTTTAGACACCCTGTGTATGCAGGCACTACGATAGTTAATAAAGGCAGCGAGTAAGTGTTCCGCCTCATGGGACGGTCTATAGACATCATCGATCCTCCGTATTCAAGGATACCGTTCGGCGAGGGTTGCGCAAGCTGTTCTCGGGGCACGGGGCGCTCGTAAAAGAGTAAATTGCGGACTCACCCTTGGTCGATCCTCTCGACGGGTCCGCCGGGTCCCATCATGGCCGGGTGTCCGGGTCCGATCGGTCCTGTCATCGGGTGTCCGGGTCCGAATGGGCTACCGGGCGGCATGCCGTATTGGGGTCCTCCGAACGGTTGTCCGTGGGAGGGGAAATGAGGATTGCCGGCTCCGGGGGGCACGAACGGTGGCCCCGAGGAGCCGGGCCTGCCGACGAACTGCGGCGGCCCGCCAGAAGGCGAACCGAACGGGCTGGGCCCGGGCCCGTTGTACGGGGGACCGGAATTGTTCGGTGGGGGTGGAAAACCCGCGGAATTCGGTGGCGGTCCTGGACCGGGTGTTGAGGAACCGCTTGGAGCCGGTGACGCGGTGTATTGTGGGGTCGCGGAGCCAGGTGGAGGCCCCTGATAAGGTGGCGCGCCTGCTGGACTGCCAGCGCCACCGGGAAATGGACTAGGACCTTGGAAGGCTGCATTGCTGGGTGGACCACCTGTACTGTTGTAAGGACCGGACCCTGGACCTCCACCCTGGCCAACGGAGTTCGGTGTAAAGGGCGACGCCTCCGAGCCGGGTGGCGGGCCCTTCCAAGAGGCTGGCGTTCCCGGATCCTCCAGCGTGGTGGTGGCTGCCAATGGCGTGTTTAGGCGGCTACAGCCTGCAATGCGTCCGACACTTGTTAACCCTCGAACCTTCTGGGACGATCTAATTTAACGCATTAACTCATTGGAGTGTCATAGGTCCCATCGGCGCGCAACACCTGGTGTTCAATACCGATGGGACTCATGGGTCCCGTGTTTCTTTTCTTTTTTTAATGCACAGCAAATGCGTTAAATATAGGCTTACAGCATTCACTGTGATCACGAATTTCCATTTAACAAAAGGAAAATTAAATTAATATTGTGTATATGTTAATCAAAATTATAATGTACAGCATGATAGTTGAAGAACTAACACACTGATGGACATTTATTTTATAATTACAACATTCTACTAGTATGAAGATACAAGTCACAAATTCTTCAAATATCATGCAATATGATAGAATTTTAAATAATAAGAAGCAAAAGATTAATTTGATTCTGTTCATATGGTAACAAAGATTTGTCTGTTCATAGGACATTCCAAGATCACTGTGAAAACAAATAAATTGAGAGAGTGCTATACGGTATGTTACCCTTGACATAATTCAAATTTAGTCTACAACATAACTGGATCTGCATTTTTCTGCTAATATTATGTGTCCAATTATCTTTACCGTATACTTTGTCTAAAGTCTACAGCGAAATTAATGGGACAAAGATAACTAACCAGTCTTGATATAAAATGACTGTACGCGACGAAGACTACATAGAGTTGTGCAATTCTACGATCTACTGTGCTATTTAAAAAGAAATATGTACAACTCCATTAACAGATCACCCAGACAATGTAAACCATAACTTACAATCAATTTCCTTGTTACACAACAAAGCTGCAACCGTGTTTCCAAAGTTTATATACAAAACCTGTTCTACTCTTATATTGTGCCTCATCGATACTTGCTAAAGGTAACTATGCTCCTATCGACAAATTCTCAAGACCCTGGTAACTGTTCCTCCTCAAAATCCAATACCCTGTGCCATACCACTCACATCAAAAACCATAACACTCCTAACATAAACAATGGCTTTACCCTTGTACAGTATACTTCGTCGATACCCACTAAAGGTGATTACACCACCGTTAACCAATGCCCAAGATCCCAATAATCATTACCTACTAAAACTCCAGTACTCTACAGCATGCCATTCGCATATACAACCTTAACACACCTAATGTAAACAATAGCTTTGCCCTCTTACAATATACTTCATCGATACCCACTAAAGGTGATTACAGTACCGTCAACTAGTCCCCAAGATCCTACCAATTATTCCTTACTAAAAATCCAATACCCGCAGCACGTCACTCGCATATCAAACCTTAACACACCTAATGTAAACAATGTCTTTGCCCTCTTACAATATATTTCATCGATACCCACTAAAGGTAATTACAGTACCATCAACTATTCCCCAAGATCCTACTAATCATTCCCTAATAAAAATCCAGTGGCCCGCAGCATGCCACTATCATAGAAAACCTCATCACTCATAATGTAAACAATGGCTTCGCCCCAACCACCATTCTAACCTCCCAAACTCTATAAACCGTCTCCCAGAATAACGAAAAAAATCGGTTAAAACTTCCTCTATCCCTCAGAATCGAAGAATCAACTAGAAATCACCATTATTTGTCCCATTGGCCTTCATTGTCCTGTGGTCACCCAGCTCATTCCATTGCACCGATCGCCCACTGCGGCAGGAATCAGCACTGGCCGTTGTATAACACTCTGTTCGACGTGAAATCTTGTCCGAAATCTTTCAATCCACGGTCGATCCTCGTGAAATCGTCCGGTGGGACGGCGCGAGACGAGTCCGGGTCGCGCGACAGTGGTACGTTTCAGGTTATGTGCCGGTTAACCTAACCTACAAACGGCGAACGGTACGCGATACGCGGGTTCCTCGCGGCTCCGGCTGTTACGATCACTGAGAACTCACGGCACAGCGTCCGCGGGCGCTTCGTCGAGTCCTTTGCGGCAGTCTCGCGAGAAAACTCTGTGATCCGGCGACAACAATGGGCACCTGTGCGTTCGCGTTGCTGCCGGCATCTTCACGCTGATCCCGAACCTGTTCGTGGCGGTTTCACGGCCGCTCCGGTTCAACACCGGCCGCGCACACGATCGCAGCAAGGCGCGTGCACAGCACCGACATCACGCTAGTCTTCATTCATCCTGCCGTCACATTGCAACAAATATCGCGACATCCTCCAAACACACGAATGGCCCGGTGCGCCAGAGCGAGCAAGAGAAACAGAGAGAAACAGAGAAAGGAAGGAAGGAAGAGAGAGAGAGTGAGTGAGCGAGCGAGCGAGCGAGTGAGTGAATATGAGACAAGGTTGGGGGGGGGGGGGGGGGGGGGGGGGGAGAGAAAGAGTAAGAAAGACAGAGGAAGAGAGGGAGAGAGAGAGCGAAGGGACAAGCGCGAATAAACACCACCAGAGTCAACAGACCAGCCTGGCCAGGGACGTAGCGCGTAGGTGGCGCCACGCCGCTCCGTCTCTATTTACTCTCGCGAGCTTGTCCCGTCCGTGTCGAACGTCGACGAAACTTTTCCGGTTTCCCTGGCCACTTGAAAATCACTGAAACGCGCGTCCGCCGGTCTGCTATTTCCCGAGGAGGTGGTTCCGCGGTCGGCGACGATAGTTGTCATCGATCGACCTCGCTGCTACGACGCTGCTCCGATATCGCGACGCTACGGAGTCGGTTGCGCGTCAAAAGTCGTCTTTGTCGTCGTCGTTATCGTCGTCTCCTCTCTCTCTTTCTCAGCTGGTCGCTGGTAGGATTTCGCTGTACGGCGAACCGACACGTTTGTTCGGCTCTGCTCTCTCGCGCGGACCATCGACGAAAAGTCACTAGCCCCGTTGGCCCCGCGGCACTTTCACTGCGCGCATTCGTCACTCACACGTGCACCAGGCTGGCCGAGAGGGCACACGGGTCCGTCGATACAACACGCACGCACGTGCGCCAGGCTCGTAGCTAGCCGACACACGCACCTCGGTGTGCCGGTGCCGCTAGGCTGCTGGCTTCCCGTAACCGACCACGTGTTCAGAAGCGGCCCCACACACACGCACGCCACACAAATACACACACGCGGATACACTATATTTATATATATTATATATATATATATATATCTCTCTCCCCCTCTCACTTTGTTCCAGCTAGGTGTACCCAGCGCCCGTGTGTCACATGGATTTCTTCCTCGGACGAAGCCAGTAGTTGTTATTCCACGGGTGCAGCCCGAACGACGCTGCCATTTTTAACAAGCTGCTCGCATGAGCCGACGCGGCGGTGCCCGACACCCCGCCCAAAACACAACGGTACCGCACACAGCAACCCCCGTCTCTGTTTGTTCCCCTCGACGAGAGAGAGAGAGAGAGAAAGAGAGTAAGATAGCGAGCGGGTGAGAGAGAGAGAGAGGGAGAGAGAGAGAATAAGAAAAACTGCTCCGGGGATCCTCGAGTCTTGGGTGCCCTGTGACTACTTAGTCTCGGTCTCCACGCGGTTCCCTCTCAGTTCTTCCCATCGATCCCCTTTTCAAACCGGCGGCGATGGTAATCCCTTCGTATTGATTCTAAGCCGCGCTCTCCCAGCTACATACAGCGTAATTACACAGGAGCCGCGATATCGTTCGCGCGCGTGCACACCGGTGGGAAAGAAAGAAAAAAAAAAAAAGAAACGAAAAGAAGAAGAATTATTTTTGTCTTCAGTTTCCTCTTTTTCTTTTCTCTCCTTTTTTACTTTCTCTGATTTTTTTCCTTTCGATCACACACAGGAGAATTTTTCCTCTCCTCTCCTAGGTCTCTGTTCGCGGTAGGGGCGGCTAAGGAGTGGGGGGCGGGGGTAGAGCCGGAGGACACGCCAATGCGGTCGCCGCTCTCTGCCCCTTCGACACCTCTTTCCGACGGTCCTCGGTGTTGATCGGCGGCTTGCCGCGCCGGCCAGGGCCCGCCGCGCGATTAATTCGAATCCCGGGCACGAGTTATCGGCCCGCTCGCGGACCGAACTGTAATTTCCGATCGATTAATCAGTAGGAAAGTTCGGGAACGCGCAACGTGTCGCCTGTTGCATGCGAGCGAGCCTAGGAGACGGCCAGCGAAGCACCGGGCGGCCCGTGTTGTTTGTACGCGACACGCGAAACGCGGTATAAGCCGACGAGAAGCCGGGCGAAACGGCCACGGTTGCTTCCGCGTTAGCGCCACAAAAGTTGATTTGTAAACAACACACGGGTACACGAGAGAAGGTCGCGGGGCCGCCGCCGTGTCTCTGCGACCGGAGTGGAAAACAATCGCGTGGCACACAGCTGCGTCGACGAAGTCCGGCACACTCTGCCCTGTGTTCCTCGCACCCCTGTCACCTCCCTCTTCCGACTCTCAATCGAACGTTCTCACCCCCTCTGGCCGAGGCGGAGAGGAACGATGAAGAGAGACGGAGGGAACGAGGGGAAGAGAGAGAGAGAGAGAAAGATTGAGAGGGTGTAGGGGAGAGGGAGGAAGTGAGAGAGAAAGAGAGAGAGAGAGAACGGGAGAAAGAGAGCAAGAGAGAGTGAGATAGGATGAATGAACACACACCGGTGCGACGGCAGCAGCAACGAGATCCACGAACCTTTCGGCAGACGCACCGTGTTGTCGTGGAACACTGTTGGAAAGTCGCGCGGGTGTCTGCTGCTGCTCCGGAGGCAGAAAGCGTGGCGGCACAATGGACACACACGTTAGCCGAGCGGGGATGTGTCGGGGAGCGATCGAGCACGAAAGGCAATTACGAGAAACACACGCGTCACTCGCTGCTCATTCATGGACGACTTCGTCGACGCGCGTCTAGTCTCGCGGAATCACGAGGACGAACAAGGGACGAACGTGAAAGAGACCGAGAAGAGAGAAATTAAAAAATATAGAGAACCGACCACGACGACAATGATCGCGAGAGAGAAATGTATACATATACATATATGTATGTATATATATTTATATATTTGTATGCGTATGAATATATGGGAGAGTAAGAGTGCGAATCGCCGAGACGACGACGACGGTCGCGCGGTTTGTCCACCTCGCGAGAAACTAAGGAGCGATGCTCGTGAGACGCCGCGCCGCCGTTTAGCAAAACATGCAAAGACGCCGCAAGCAGTAGGAGGCCAGCCAGTCGTTTCTCCACGTGGAGCGTCGCCCACGGATGCGTACGGCCCTGCGCCGAGAGCTGCACCCCCGACCGCAACGGGACTGCGCCTCGCCACAGTTACTCTTTTCTGTCACCGCCGACGCCACCACCGACGCCGACGCCGCACTCGCCACTTTTCTACGACGAAAAAACGTAGCCGGCGGTCGAGCAGCCGCGGTACCTAGCATCAGTAACCTAGGACCTTGCAAACCAGGTCCTAGCCGTGATCGGGGCACGGTCATCCTCTTTCGGATCAACGGAAAGCCGCAAGGGTTGTTTTACGCGCGTGCAATGGCGCGCGGCCGACGCCACATTTTTTTCTCGCTCCTCGGTCGGCTTCAAAGTCTCTCCCGTCGCGGGGGACTCAACACTCGCCGGTTGACAGTGTCACCCTAAAAATCAATAAGGGGTTCACCCTCGACCCTGCCCACCCTCTTCCTCCTCCTGCACCTTTCCCTGCCCCCTTCTCTCGCTCTCTCTCTCCCTCTCTCTCTCTCTCTCTCTCTTTCTCCTTCTATACCCTCGCCAGCTCTGTCTCTTCTACTTGTTCTCTTTCTCTCCGCGCTTGCCTCTACCCTCTACCTCTGCCCACCCCTTCTGCCTTTCTCACTCTCTCGCTCTGTCTCTCTCTTTTTCTCTTTCTCTGTTCCGACGTCGGTCCGTCTTTCTCCCTGCATTTATCCCAGGAACGTATAGCGGGGGTCGATGGGTCGGCGAGGTTATAGTGGTCAGACGACCAGTCATTCTATTAGGCGGCGATGCGACGCCAGGAGGCCTGCTAACCTTCAAAACCCGCGCCAGCGCGCATTCCTTCTGCCCTAGGGGATATTTCCGACATTTCTGAACACTTCTAGAATGTACCTTTCTTTTCGGAACGCTGGCGAATCTTAGGAAATTTAGGCCTCGCTGCCAGCCTGCCCGCAGGCCTAACTGACTTAACCGACTATCGAGGTCTTTCGCGTTTCATCCCCTAAGCACTTCAGGCTGTCGTAAGCGGCCCCGTGTTAGCGTAGTTATACTTTTGTTCATGGCTAGACTGTGAATCGTTGTGGGAACCTAGAAATTTGTTATTTTCGGTGCAGCAAACGGCGAATAAACAAGCGCGAATTAATTCCTAGTTGGAAGGGATGCAAGCAAGTCGATCCCCAATCGTAAGCGACTATTTAGGCCGGGGGACTGCTGTTTACATTTATGCGACAACCCTAAGTCTACATTAGAGCTTCCAGCATTTCCCTTACTGACCAAATGATCGCACGAATTAATTCCTAATTGTAAGTAACAATTTAGGGCAGGGGGCTGCTGTCTACATTTTTGCGACAACCCTAAGCCAACTTCAGAGCTACACCAATTTTACTTATTGGCTGAATGGTCGCACACAAGTCGTTCCTATTTTCATTTTTGCAACTTTCCTTAGCCAACTTCGGAAGTTCCAGCATTTTTCTTACTGACCAAACGATCATAAAAATTAATTCCTAATTATAAGTAACAATTTAGGGCAAGGGGCTGCTGTCTACATTTTTGTGACATTCCTGAGTCAACTTCAGAGCTACTACAAATTTTACTGATTGGTTGAATTGTCGCACACAAATCAATCCCCAATTATAAATGGCAATTTAGGGCAGGGAATTATTTACATTTTTTTGTGACATCCCTGAGCCAGCTTCAGAGCTACCAAAATTTTAGTCATTGGCTAAATGATCGCACACAAGTCAATCCCCAATTATAAATGATAATCTAGAGAAAGGAACATTTTTATTTTTGCAACGTTCCTAAACCAACTTCGGAACTTCCAGCATTTTTCTTACTGACCAAACGAACACAAAAATTAATTCCTAATTATAAGTAACAATTCAGGGCAAGGGGATGCTATCTACATTTTTGCAACGTCTCTAAGACGATTTCAGAGCTACCCACATTTTGTTCATTGGATAAATGGTCGCACACATGACGATCCCTAATTATAAATGATAATTGTGGGACAAAGAATTATTTACATTTTTCTGACATCGCTGAGTCAACTTCAGAACTTCCAGCATTTTTCTTACTGACCAAACGATTACACAAATTAATTCCTAATTATAAGTAACAATTCAGGGCAAGGACCTGCCGTCTACATTTTTGCAACGTTTCTAAGCCAACTTCGGAGCTTCCAGAATTTTTCTTACTGACCAAACGATCACAAAAATTAATTCCTAATTATAAGTAACAATTCAGGGTAAGGGGCTGCTATCTACATTTTTGCAACCTCTCTAAGCCAACTTTAGAGCTACCCACATTTTGCGCATTGGCTAAATAGTCGCACACAAGTCGATCCCGAATTGTAAGTGACAATTCGGGACACGGGACTGCTTCTTACATTTTTTGCGACGCCGGTGAACCGACTTTCGGAGCTTCCCACAGTAGATTTCTCGCTAATGTGGTTACGTTCGGCGTCACGACAGCTACAGCGTTATGCTTCCTTGTTCCCTGACGAGTCGTTCGAATAGAAAGGCGGCATCGAACGGGAAACCGTGCTGCCGACCTACCTCACCGCGGCTCTCGCGTCTCGGCCCGAGAGCCGCCAGAAAACGGAGAAGATTAGTTCTCCGTGGGGCCGGAAGTTGCACGGATCGACGGTACTTTCTACAATTTTACGAGACCGTGAGGCTCGAGCGGTTTACAGCATACGGCCGCTGACACCAATTCGCCTCAGGCACAAAGTAGATCGTGTGCCGCGAGGCACTTACTAGGGACATCGCTTAAGTGTGACACACCGATCTTAATGATATTTATGTGTATGCGATGTGGAACAAAAACAAGCATTACGCGTTACTGTATCTTGTAACCATCTACAACCAACGGGGCGGACGCAACCCTGGAAATTAGCTGCGGGGAAACAATTTATTCGGATGTCTCAAAATCTCAAAATTTTTTAACCATCTACAACCAACGGGGCGAACGAAACCCTGGAAATTAGTTGTGGGGGAAACAATTTATTCGGATGTCTCAAAATCTCAAAATTTTTTAACCATCTACAACCAACGGGGCGGACGCAACCCTGGAAATTAGTTGTGGGGGAAACAATTTATTCGGATGTCTCTAAATCTCAAAATCTCAAAACTTTTTAACCATCTACAACCAACGGGGCGAACGAAACCCTGGAAATTAGTTGTGGGGAAACAATTTATTCGGATGTCTCAAAATCTCAAAATCTCAAAACTTTTTAACCATATACAATGGAACTGTTTCGAATAAAATAAAGTTTCAATAGCTGCAGTCTTGTTATTATCACAAAGCAATGTACATCGTTAGATTTATTGTTCGGTAGTTCTAGTGTTAACACTTTCACTGCCATGTCAGCCACATATGGGTGACAGAGCAATTTGTCCATATTTAAAAATAAATTTCTACATTAATATAATCGTTGCACCTTGCAGAAGGTAGAAGAACAACTACGTGTCGTGCATTTAAAATTTTAAATTGTTCTTTCATCAAATAAATTGCTTTGATTTTGTTGAATTTTTGAGGTTGTTATTCCGGCAGTTAAAGTGTTAAATTATTAGGTCAATCGGAAAGTTCTGTCCATCTAGCGTCGAGTAGCCGTAGCTCGAACTGTGGGTAACTATAACCTCTAAAGTAAGGCTACCTTTTTAGTTTGAACATCTGTTAATAAAACTCAGTGCACAACAATTTACGCTTGCATCAATAACTTCGTTTTTTTCTACATTGAAGATGTCGGAATTTGAGCCGAATAAGCGTCATTTGCGCGAAGTGTTAGTCTTTTGTTTCAATTGGAAGAAAACGGCAGCTGAAGCTCATCGAATGATTGTAGACGTTTATGGCGATAATGCTGTTTCCGATAAAACATGTAGAGAGTGGTTTCGACGTTTTAAAAATGGTGATTTTTCTTTGGAGGACAAAGAGCGTTCTGGACGGCCACGAGTATTCGAAGACGAAGAATTGCAGACGTTGGTGGATGAAGATCCATGTCAAACGCAAAAACAAATTGCAGAAGCGTTAAATTGTGCTCAATCTGTCATTTCCGACCGTTTAAAAGCCTTAGGGAAGGTCTACAAGGAAGGAAAGTGGGTCCCATATGAACTCAAGCCAAGAGACATTGAAAGGTGGAAAACCATCTGCGAAATTTTGCTTGCTAGGCAACAAAGAAAGGGGTTTCTCCATCGTCTCATCACTGGGGATGAAAAATGGATTTATTTTGACAATCCTAAACGTCGAAAAACCATTTGTGATCCTGGCCAACCCTCAACATCGACGCCAAAGCGGAATATCCACGGAAAAAAGGCTTTACTCTGCATTTGGTGGGATCAGGAAGGTGTGGTATACTATGAACTGCTAAAAACTGGTCAAACAGTCACAGGAGATCTCTACCGACAACAAATTATCCGTTTGAGTCGAGCATTGCACGAAAAACGACCACAATATGAAACGAGACAGCGTAAGGTGATTTTGCTGCATGATAATGCTCGGCCTCGCGTCTCAAAAATTGTCAAGGAAACGATAGAAGCACTTCGCTGGGAAGTGCTACCACATGCGGCTTATTCACCAGACTGTGCCTCATCTGACTACCACTTGTTTCGGTCGATGGCACACGCACTTGCTGAAGAACGATTTAATTCGTACGAAGATCTCGAAAAATGGATCTCCGCCTGGATAACCTCCAAAGATGAATCATTCTTTCGACGCGGAATTCGCTTGCTGCCCGAAAGATGGGAAAAAGTCATCGCTAACGATGGACAATATTTTGATTAACGTACTTTTTCATTTTCTTTCATGAATAAAGCTATACTTTTTTTAAAAAAACGGACGGAACTTTCCGATTTACCTAATAGCTCGGTGTTCTTCGCACAGCTACGATATTTTTGCTCTTGGCACTAAAAGGGTTAAGCAGTCGTAGCGTAGAATAAATTTGACGAAAATCGCGTTACGCTCAAGCAACGTTCCCCGTCGAATCGTGGCGGCGTTCCGAAATGAGTTTCAGGAAGACACACATCCGAATCCATAACAATTAATTGTTCACCGTGTCGGATCTTCCCTGGCGCTCTCCAAGGTACACACAGTTCATGGCGTGTACTACTGTTATTGCCTCCGGACATCTTCTCCCATAAAATCGTGCGAAACGAGACGACGGCGACCGAATGACGCAGAATCGATTCGAAACTGCGTCATCTTCGAGAGGACTATAATTTTCGCGATCGTCGAGGGTTGGCTAAACCCTTCTGTTCGTGATTTGTCCTACAACAACGAGTCAGACTCGTGATCAAGATTTCAAAATAACATTTTATTTAATTGATGATCGTATACGGTCATTGGAGAATAGCTAGGCATGCAGTAACTACAAATTTCTCTTTTCTTTTTGTCGTTCTGCAGAGAACAAAGAAAGTCTAGTCACTGTTATTGTAAAATAACTCGTAGGCCAAGGGGTTAATCTTTTTACCGGACACTTTCGGTCCCCAGCTAAGTTTAACGTTAAAATCGCTGTACCGTTAAGCATCAGAATCGGGACGTAGAAAGGCCAATGCAATTTTGCACACAATGCTTTGCTCTGCCGACATACAAAAACCAGGTCACTCTATTCAAAAAGATGAAGATGACCTTGCAATCTCTGAACGCCTCCACCCACCGAACAGCATCGCGAGATGCGTATAGAGTCTAGCTTCAAGCAGTTGTCCTAATTAACCCTTCGGGGACGTCGATGGATCCGCCGGTTTGCTTTCATACGGTGGACGTTAGAAATTGTTGTCATTAAATCGTGCAACCTTCAATTTTACCGAACGCAAAAATGTTCTGTGACAGTGCTTGCCTTTTTACATATTTTAGCAATTTAAAAGTGGTACAACAACGTCCCCAAAATCCTCTAATATTTTCACATCTTAGCAATCTAAAAATGGTACAACAACGGCCCTAAAAATCCTCGAATATTTTCATATTTTAAAAATTCTCCAGGTGCAGGGATCTCGCGGTATTTTTCCGGCAAACGCATAAAATCCACAGTCTACTCCCGATGGTTTACACGCTCCGATAATTTCCCTGCCTATCATCAAATTCTAGAAAGCGGACTGGAACACGTGAAAAGACGTCGCGTTTAACACTAAACCTACCACAGTGAGTCAAATGACCCTTTTTAGATTTTCTATTTCACTATTATTATAAAATTGCCATCGTGAGTATCGATACGATAGATTTATTTATTCGATCATATATTACAATAAAAATCGCAGAAATTCTAAATAAATTATATCTTGTAATTCTTACAAGACAATGTATGCTAGTCGATTTTAATACTCGATAGGTTTAGTCTTAATCGACCGGAGATTATTTCAGAATTTTTGTAAGGTCCATGATCCATGACTGAAAACTTTTTAATGGGTCTATCAACGCTGACAGCAATTTTTATTGCGGATCAACAATGCAACCCCAATAATATTGTCTAATAATGTTGTTACAAATTGAAATGTAAAAAGAGAATTTTAAGCTTCATTTTGATACAGCGCGAATATTGAAAAGCCTATTAATAAGCTTCCAGTCGATAAAGTGTTAATAATCCCACATTCTGCAGCGTTCACAAAGCGCTCGCAGTCCTCATCGAATACTGTCCCCGACATTACAATCTACATTACAAAAATAGTCTCGCTGAAAGAATTCAAGCACATCTTTACAAAACATCCCCAAACCATCGAACAGAAAAATAAATTTCAATCCAGTCCGCACGTCTCAATAGCAACTATGATTCCCCACAAAGAACAGCAACACCCTAATCACACAACCATCCTAAACGACTAACAATTTATTGACTTCGTCGGCAGAAAGATTTGGCAAAGACTCGAAACTCTAGGATTTCATTTCCAACTTTCTAGGAGCTGGCAGATCGCTGTCCGCCGTAGGGACGACGAGCCGGACGGTTCAACGAATGACAGTTTCGGCCAGCGATGGTTGGGCCCGTTGGAGGGCGTGTTACGACGGGGGCCTGATCGGCAAAGTATACCTGAAAGGAGAGCGGCGCGCAGCTCCGAGCATCGTCGTTCCGCGTGTCTGGAACCAGAGCGAAGACCTCCCGGCGAGTTTCTCGTCGCGCATCGGACACGGGATCACGAAGAGAAGCTGTCCGGTGCTTTTGAAAACGGTAAATTGTTCAAGGCCGTCGGTGAGCCCGTCGGAGAGCCGTTGCAGGTGAAAACCGCGGTTATAATGCGAGAAAGATAGAGAGAACGATCGTCACGCGAGCGTCGCCGGCGCGCACACTGTGTGTCGGTGCGCGCGGCATGGCATTTCGATGCCTATCTGCCGGTGAAGGCACCGATTCGATAACCCGGCGATTCGGGGTCAACATGGCCGCCTTTTATAACGCACAGACGACGACCTCCGCGACGTCGACGACGCCGACGACGACGACGGTGAAAAGTCTCGCGATCGGCATGACAGCTGACGCGGCCGTCGAACGAGGGACGCGCGTGCCGCGAAACGACACGACTCGCGACGTCTCGCTAACGAGGGCAGCTTTTCACGCGGAAGCTCGATGAGCGATACACGCGTAATTAGAGGCTCGAACGGCCGCGAACAGAAACGAGACACACCGCCTGCACAAGTGTCCCTCTTCGCCCTGCCCCGTCCCTCTTTCGCGTCTCTTCTTCGTCGAGAATACGACTCGAATGCGACGACGTCGTCGTCGGTGTGTGCTACTCCGCGGTGAATGCCGTTGCCGCGTCGTTACCGCGACGAAACACCGTCGACGACGAGCACGCTTGCTTCTCTAGGCTCGTCGTTATAAGCGGCGAACCCTCTCGAAACTTATCAATGGGAATTGCGAACGATACAAGACCGACTGCGGGGATAAGCTTCTTTAAGTCCGGCCAGCAATGGCGGAGAACTTTCGGGTACAGTGGACGGGACTGGTTGGTAGACCTGCAGCGAGCGTTAGATTTTGTTTAGAAGGGACGTAGGACATGAATGGTGAAGGGTTTGAAGTCGTTGAGGATTTTACGCTTACATTGCCAAGCGAAATTTTCAGTTGCGGAGACTAGTTTTGATAGTCGTTGGCAGATGGAGGCGCGGACGCCTTTTCTCGCTGCTACCTTATCCGGCACCTATTCTAGATTTCTAAATTTGACATCGAGTTTTAAATCACTTGGGGGA
>CM052082.1:21752731-21764318 GCA_028453745.1 Agapostemon virescens
TCGAACGCTCGGCACAGATCGTCGAACGTCGACGATCCACGACGATCTCCATCGAACCCCGATGATTCTCGGCGACGAAATTAGCGTCGAACGTCGACGATCAATGGATCGTTGCGCGTACGCGAACGGTCGACGATCGACGACGATCCACGACGATTTTCGTCGATTCTCGATGATTCTCGGCGACGAAACTACGACGAACTCGAACGCTCGGCACAGATCGTCGAACGTCGACGATCCACGACGATCTCCATCGATCCCCGATGATTTTCGGTGACGAAACTAGCGTCGGACGTCGACGATCTATGCCGAGCGTTGCGCGTACGCGAACGGTCGACGATCGACGACGATTCATGACGATCTTCGTCGATCCCCGATGATTCTCGGCGACGAAACTACGACGAACTCGAACGCTCGGCACAGATCGTCGAACGTCGACGATCCACGACGATCTCCATCGATCCCCGATGATTTTCGGTGACGAAACCGTTGCGCGTACGCGAACGGTCGACGATCGACGACGATCCACGACGATCTGCGTCGATTCTCGATGATTCTCGGCGACGAAACTACGACGAATTCGAACGCTCGGCATAGATCGTCGAGCAACGGTTCGTCGGACGTCGACGATCTATGCCGAGCGTTGCGCGTACGCGAACGGTCGACGATCTACGACGATCTCCGTTGATCCCCAATGATTCTCGGCGACGAAACTACGACGAACTCGAACGCTCGGCACAGATCGTCGGACGTCGACGATCTATGGATTGTTGCGCGTACGCGAACGGTCGACGATCGACGACGATCCACGACGATTTTCGTCGATCCTCGATAATTCTCGGCGACGAAACTACGACGAATTCAAACGCTCGGCATAGATCGTCGAGCAACGATTCGTCGGACGTCGACGATCTATGGATCGTTGCGCGTACCGGAACGGTCGACGATCTACGACGATCTACGACGATCCACGACGATCTCCATCGATTCTCGATGATTCTCGGCGACGAAACTACGACGAACTCGAACGCTCGGCACAGATCATCGAACGTCGACGATCTACGACGATCCACGACGATCTCCGTCGATCCTCGATGATTCTCGGCGACGAAACTACGACGAATTCAAACGCTCGGCACAGATCGTCGAGCAACGGTTCGTCGGACGTCGACGATCTATGGATCGTTGCGCGTACGCGAACGGTCGACGATCCACGACGATCTCCGTTGATCCCCAATGATTCTCGGCGACGAAACTACGACGAACACGAACGGGCGAAATTGTAAAACCAAATTATCCGGCGGAAAACGATAGAAGAAATTCGTTGTGTCTCGAACCGAACGGTGAGCATGATTTTCTCGGAGCAAAAAGCCGGAGGAACGATCAACGAAAGATTTGAAATTCGGAACGCGTCGGGCGTCGCCGGAAGACCTTCTTTTTCTTTTCTCTTTTTCCACTGCCTACGCTTCTTTTCTTTCTTTTATCGTTCTTTTTCTCACTCGCACAGATACACTCTCTCTCGCTCTCTCGCTCGCCAAAAGAAAATAGCTCGGTCAGTAATAGTCGCAAACAACGCTCGCCACAACACTCAATCGTCGCACAACATGAACAACTTATCCGTGAAAGACATCGATATAGAAATCTTGATTTTTCTCCTAGGTAAACGATCCGCGGACACGTGGACCGGGGTCTTTTAAATTACACTCTTGTACGTACACACGTTTCTTCTTAGGGTTACGAATGCTTTAACGTTATCTGATATTTAGCTTTTACTTAATACTTTTTTTTCACTTTTAATCTTTCTTTATCAGAGAGTATCCTAAAACGAACAAATTCTATCGATACGTCTACGTTTAAACATGGATATTAACCGTCGTCTTTGTCATCGTCGTCGTCGTCGTCGTCGTCGTTATCGTCGTCGTTGACGTCGTCGCCGTCGGTTTTTTCAAAAAAAACGTCGGTGGCCCGCGATGTTCGATCGTTCGTGCCAGCGATCGCGCGCATGTCCTAGAAATCAGTCGATCATGATGGTGCTCGTTAGCCGAAAACTAAAAAACAAACATTCGATCTCTTTTTTTGTTTATTATTTCGTCTCTCTCTCTCTCTCTCTCTCTCTCTCTTGCTCACGCACACGCGCCGTCATACTTTCTCTCTCTCTCTCTCTCGCACGCATACACGCACACACACGCGCGCGCGCGCGCACGCATTCTTTTTCTCATTCACACTTATCTCTCTTCATTTTTTTTTGTTGTCGCCATTGTCGGTGATACAATAATCGCACGTCGACGAGAACGAAAGCGTACGTTTTGTCAGCGTGTTTCGTCTTTCTTTCGCACGGTTTTGCGTGTAGGTGACTCTGTGTGTACGTATTTATATATTTGTGTATGTGTATTTTTGTGTACTGTGTGTACGCGTGTATGTAGTTTGTGTGTGTTTGCGCGTTTGTATCTTCCTCCTCATTGTATCTGTTGTTTTCTTGTTTTGTCGGGTTGTTAACTCCTTTGTTTCATTCTAAATTGTACAAAAACGCACCTCCTCTAAAAAATGTAGTCTGCAAAATATTACACGTTGCACCCTAGCAAAGAATATATTTATACAGCGATACGACTATCGTTGGCCACACAAAAATGTCGGACAGCCTGTACACACTTGTTTACCATTTTTTTTTTTTTTGTTTGTTATCGTTTTGCTAAACCTTAACACGTTTTTTTGTTCCTTACGTAAAATGTTGAAAGATATAATGCATGGGGACTTTTTTTCTTTTATCTAGCTTAACGGATACGTGATTATATACACTATGTACAGCTTCTTCTTTCTTTCTTTCTTTCCTTTCTTTTCTTTCTTTTATTTTTGTTGTTGTTGTTTCGTCTCGTTGCTAATTTTAAACACCGCGATGCGTGCACTTATTCATTTCTGTTTAGAGCTGACTACACAGATCGGTGTATGTATACGTTCTCGTGTCTCTGTGTACGTGTCTGTCTCTCTCTCTCTCTCTCTTTCTTCTCTGTATACGTGTGTGTATGTATATCGTACAGATATAATCGCAACGGTGATCGTGTACGCTTGAACATGAATGATTCTCTGTCTGTGTGTGTGTGTGTACGTGTTTGTGTGTTTGTATGTGTTAAGTATGAGAGTGTACGTGGTGTAAGCGTACAAATGTTGGTACGTATATACGCGAGCTTGTACGCGTGTTCGTGGAGTGTGAAGAGATACAATGAAAATTTGTCTATAAACTTACACAATTAGAATTAGGGTTTTTCGCGATCGTTTTACACAACTACGATAAGATTTTTTTTTGTTTCCATCGTTATACAATAAACAATTATACGTTCCTGACGATCCGTCGGCTAAAGATCTCGCATATACACATATACATATATATATAATCATTTATTTATTCATTTATATATATATATATTTATTTATTCATTTATTTATTTAGTTATCACATCGCACGTTCGAAATGAAGGAATTACGACCCTAACACGCGACAGAGAAGCGAACTTTTTTTTTTTCGAATCGAACAGAAAGAACCAAAAAAACTAAGAAGAAGAAGAAGAAGAACAATAAAAGACATCCTCTTCGGGTGCGGAGAAAGTAAACGAACGAGAGAAACACATCTCTGTTGCGTCGAAGAGAGAACGGCACACGAATGAATGAAAAAGAAACAAATTGAACCGAGAGGTACGTACCCCCAATAAAAGGGTTGTCGGATCGGTTTGGCCGATCGTATTCGAAGCCGCGAGAGCATGCGAGCGCCATATTATTATATATGATCGTCGCACAGAGAATCAACGTAAAAAATGTCGTATCGTTTGCACAGTACATCTTCTCTTTTTTTTGTTTTATCCCTCGTGTACGAAGAAGAAAAGGGTCGACTGTCATCGTCGATCGTCCAATGAGTTTCGCACACCCCGGCGTATCATCATTTTTGTCTCTCCCCCACCCCTCTTTCTTTTTTTTTTTTTTTGATCGTTATCACAGTGCTTTTAGTACGCTCTTTATTCTTTTTCATTAAATCCCCCCTCCCCTTCTTTTTCATTTTTGTTTAATATCGAATACTCACTTTCTCTCCCTCTCTCTCTCTCTCTTTCTCTCTCTCGATATATATATTTATTTTCTGTATATATATATATATGTATATATATATAAAAAAAATTAAAACAAGACCGAAACGTCGTTCTCTTTCTCTCTCTCTGCATCCCTCTCAATTTCTCTTCATCTCTCTCTCTCTCTCTCTCTGCATCCCTCACAATCTCTCAATTTCACTCTCGCACATTCTTTCTTTCTCACTCTCTCGCACTCTCTCTCTTTCTCGCTCTCTCGCAATCTCTCGATTTACAACGAAGTGTATCTTGCATTATTGTTATATATAAAAAATTATTACCTAATTTATTGCATAATATATGCATGTACACGCCTACGACACTGCGAATTTATTCGTTCGCCTCCTCGAACATGCACAGTCTTCGACCCTCTCTTAACGGGGCGCTCGGCGATCGGCGTGATTTCGTTCGAAGAAGCGCGACTCGCACGGAATGAAATCGTCTACGGTGAATCCATGCGATCCGTGGCCGTCGGGATCGTCGATCGCCCCGTGTACGATCGGACAGGATCTTCGGATCGACGGCCGACTTCCGCTCGGCGAACGTGAAACGTAAGAAATCGCATATCGGGGGGCGGCGGCGGCGGCGGCGGCGGTGGCGATCGGGCTCGAATATCCGATTCTCGAACGAACAGAAACGAAACGGAGGCGAGGTGTACCCGACGGATCTTTTTGTCTTTCAGAGAAGAACGGAACGAGAAGAACGTAATGAAAAGAAGAAAACAAGGAAAGAACCGAAAGGGAGACTTTCGCGACGGAAGCTTCCCAGACGAACTATCGGAGCTATCGAAAAAGCATTTTGCGACACTCTGGAACTTGTATCTTCTGACGGCTGAAATGATTGTTGCTCGTTATCTTTTATCTGGCGATTAGCTGCTGGTTTGCTTTGAGAATCACTTCCGGTTACGAAGCGCCACGCGGTCAGATTAACGCGAGGTTAACCCTTTGCACTCGAAGCAATTTCATTCCAAAATCGAAAGCATATTTTTAACTATAATAGCTCCGATATACGTAGTTGATTTCCTTTCGTGCATATCAAATTAATTGCTGTTACTCGCACTTAGAGCATTACAATTTTTATCGATTTCTTAACTGTAGATGTAGGGATGTAAAAGTTGCTTAAATAATAGTGTGACAATTTTTAGTGGCGCTTTGGAGGCGCCATTCGAGTGCAACGGGTTAACACTGGAACTACCGAATGATAAATTAAACTATATGCATTGCTTTGTGATAATAACGAAAGTGCATCTGTTCAAGCTTCATTCTATTTTATATTGTAACGTGTGGTTCATTAACACTTTAATGGCCGGAAGAACTGTTACCGTTATACGTAGGTGATTGCTTTAACACTTTAACTGCCCAACTAACAATCTCAAACATTTCACAAGATCAAAGTAATTTATTTAATAAAGCAACAATTGGAAATTTAAAATGTCTGACGAATGGTTCACTTTCAACCTTCTTGTATTCCGCAACTAAATTGAATGCAACAAATATATTAATTTAAAAATTGACTTTTAAACGTGGAAAAATAATTCTGTCAGCCACATATGGGTGACATGGCAGTCAAAATGTTAAACAAATAGAATGCACAGTGTAGTGGTCATAGTTATCTAGCTTTTGAACAAAACAATGTACGAGATATTGGTAAACTGTGAACTTTTCTTTACGAATGTAAACATTAGAATTATTTAAATTCGCTCTTTAACACTTTAACTGCCCAACTAAGAATCTCAAAAATTCCAGAAGATCAAAGTAATTTATTTCATAAAGCAACAATTGGAAATTTAAAATGTCTGACGAATGGTTCACTTTCAACCTTCTTGTATTCCACAGGTATCAACTAAATTGAATGCAACAAATATATTAATTTAAAAATTGACTTTTAAACGTGGACAAATAATTCTGTCACCCGGGTGACATGGCAGTCAAAGTGTTAATAATTATCGTACAAAGGAAAAATATTAAATTTGTTATTAAATTGTTATTGGTTTTTGTTTTATGCGTATGTTCAGGCATGTTGTGTTATTTCGTGAATTTAATAAAGTTCTTTTAAATTAATTCTTCTTATCGCCATTAAAGTGTTAAAGAAAGACATAGGAAAAGTACTAACGAAAATATTTTTATAACTTCAGCAATTGCGAAAGAAATAACTAGGGACCAGTCATTTTGACTGCTTCGATAGTTCCAGTGTTCAACCCCAAGACATTTTTTGTGACCTAGAATATTTTCATACTACACGATACATTATGCATACGAAATTCGTTAGGTATTACTCATCCTTGCAACGATTAAATTTTTACAAATTTCTTTGACAAAGCGTACCGACATGAAGATTGTTTTAAACGGTGCTGCAGCTATTTTCAGTATTGCCTTGTAGTCCAAAGTTCGAGTGCAAAGGGTTAACTCTCCGAGGCGTACAATTCTGTTTAGGCTAATTTGATTTTTAGTCAGCGTGGCGAAAGTATTTTTGCTCGGTCAGTGTTTCTATTGTCGAAATATCTTTCCGTTGTCGATTCTTATTTTACACGTCAATCTGGGGGGATTAAGTTTCTTGCTTTTAACCCTTTTAGTGCCGAACTACGAGACATAGGCGTTCGCAACACTTGCGAAAAGCGCCAAGGAACACTTTAAACGCTTTACCGACCGGAAGCCTATTATTAAGACTTTCAATAATTGCACTGTAACAAAATGAAGCCTAACAAAATGCTTTCACATTGTAACTAGTAAATAAATCATCTACAATAAAAATTGTTATCACCGTTCAGAGATCCACTGAAAATTTTTCAATTATATTGAACAATTGTTTAAATATAATTGAACAAATACTGGCCGGTTGGTAGAGTGTTAAAATAAATTTATAAAGCGTTATTAATGGTCTAATTTCATTGTGAAAGAATTGAAGCAATTATTTTTGGGCTTAACTTGTTAGAAAATAAAGTTTGCTCTATGCAGATTCTGGGATACTTGCAGTGGAGTCTCAAAACTTGGCAAATTCGTTAAATCGGCTCGGTATTCTTCGCATAGGCACGATACTTTCGACACTAAAAGGTTTAAACTGTCGACTCGCTGTTAAGTTTCGCACAGGGGATGATACTTTAACGTTTCTCGTGTATGTACAAGTTTTTACAAGGAAAATTCGAGCTATCGAGGATTCGGTAAAGAGATCAAGAAAAGACGAGTAGTTCAAACAGTGGGGATAATTCCACTTGATTATCAGGGTTGCATTTTGCCATGCTGCGTTGTTCACCCCTCGCTGTACGATATACACGGTGACCCACGTAAAGGTAGCTGTTTAACCCTTTCGTTACGGGCGCAGACTATCGTGGACAATCTGTACGATGATCTACACCGACTCTTATCGGCAAATAAAAATCATGTTTCTCATATAATGCGACGAAACAGTTATTACGTAGCTCTAAAAAAGGAAAAGGGTACATAGAAGAGAATTCCAAGATGGCGTGTGTAATGTGTGTAACGAAAGGGTTAAATATGTTGCTCGATTGTACAAAAATGATTTCGTATGCATGTCGGACGACGTGAACCAACGACTGCGGTGCAAAGGAAATTTCTACGTTGAGATTACATTTTTAGAATCGTGAATATTGCTTCTATCGTACAGGGGATGAGGAAATTATTGGCGCCACTCGCACGACGATAGATAATTTACATTAAAACGATGAATTTTTAACTGAACATCTAGCTACATTGAATTCTTACATTTTTAGGAAGTATTGACGTTTGCAAATTGCAAGTACACGTTTACCAACACTGTAAGGAACATTATCCGTCACATATACGATAAATACATTTCTCGTTCGGTGGCTCTAATAATTCAATCATCCCCTGTGAGCGTAGATTGACTTCTTCAAATTCCCGTGAAAAAACAATCGTCTCAAATGATCCTTAAAGCGAACCACCCTGTATATCGACGAGCGTGTGTTCTTCCAAAAATCGAAATAAAGAGTGTCACTCGTTCGATTAGAAATAAAGAAAACTAAGAAAAATCACACACCACGGCGAGGGGTGAAATTTATATTTAGAAAATAAAAATTTGTCCGCGTCGTTTACGAGGAGAGGCAGTTCCATCAAAAAAACAGAAAACCAATTTCTCAAGAACTTCCATAGGTAGTAAATGATGTAATTATCGAACTCGTCTGACATTCCTTCTATTTCTCCAGCTACAAATTTTTAAAAATGTATAAAATCTAGGTAATATAAATCCGTAGTTCGCTTATCGTACAATTGAAAACACAGTGTGTGTGTGTGTGTGTGTGTGTGTGTGTGTGTTGTCGAGAAGTCGAAGAACGCAGAGTGCCAGAGAAACTCCTAAAATCCTTTCAACATCTCGTTCGCGAGACCCGTCGGAAACAACAAAATCAAACATCATTTTTCGTTCACGCTCATTACAATCCTAAAGATGCGGTCCGCGAGGAATCATTCAACAAATTTATCTCTTTGGGTGTACATTATATAAAAAAGAAAAGAACAGAAAGAAAGAAATAAAACAAATGGCTAAACATTCGAACAGACACGTTCTTCTTACCCCTTCGCAGAGTAGTGCAAAGGGGTGGTGTGACTCTTTCGGTGCTCGGTGAACCCAGTGTCGATGCGGATCGCTGGTCTGGGAAGCTTCCTTGTACCGAGAAACGCAACGAAACGAACGAAATAAATCGAGACCGACGTTCGCTACTTGTAGTCGGACACCCTAGCGGTATGAGATCCCATTGTCTACTTAGACGTTGGGGCAGCCGGCTGGTGCTGCCCCGCCATCCCCAGTCTTGGTTGCGAGGAAGCAAGTAATTCTTTGTAATACGCGCTGAACTCCGGCGGCAGAAAGGACGCGGGGGCCGTGGGCGGAATCGGCGGCGGGAACAGACCGTTGTAGAACGCGGAATAGTACATCGGGTCCAAAATTGGTAGGAACTTGCCGGGCGTGTTCGTTGGCAGTTGCGGGAGGAAGGCTGGATTGCTTTGCGGCACCTGAGGCACGAAACCCGAGGGTATGCTGGGCACGCTGTGCCGCCTCCCAGCATCGTTTTGCCTTGCTTCTTGTTGCTGTTGCTGCTGCTGCTGTTGTTGTTGCTGTTGAGCGATCAACGACTTGTCGCCCTCGCTGATCCGACGTTGTTGATGCTGATGATACTGCTGTTGCTGTTGTTGCTGCTGCTGTTGTTGTTGCTGCTGTTGAAATGTCTCTTTACCTCCAGTCTCCACGTTTTTTCTCCTGTCTATGCTGATCTGCTGGTGCATCGCCGCCTGCATTCTAGGGTAGTTCCCGCTGTTCAAGTGGTTCAGATTAGGTACGTTCGGTATCACGGGGTGACTACTTGGCTTCCTAGGTGTGTACGGTGAAACCGGCTCGCTCCTCGTCGTGTACTTCCCGTTCGCCTGATGCCTTCTCTGTCCAGACACGGTGTTGTTCCGATTCGGTGGACTCGGTACCCTAACCGGCGGGCTAAGGTGGTTGCTCTTCAGTTTTGGATTGACGATAGTGATCTCCAGATTATTGGAGGCCATCGTTCGGCTGTCCAACACGTTCTGGTAACCCGGATAACCGACACCGCCACCGCCACCGCCACCGCCGCCGCCGGGAGGACCGCGTTTCGAGCAGTCCGTCGGCTTCTCTTTGATCGTGGACGAGTTCCTCATCTCCAGGTTTAGTGGATTAGGCCTCGGCACTACAGGTACTTTAACTATTTCTAGGCTCGGCCGCGGGAACGCCGGCTTCTCGGCGGAGGACTTTTGCGTCAGGTCGAGAACGCCGCCGTGCGCCACCATCTCGTTGTTGTTGTTCACTGGGCCGTGGTGATGGTGATGGTGGTTGTGGCTGTGGCTGTGATTGTGGTGGTGGTGGTTGTGGTAGTGATGGTGCTGCGGCGGCGGTTGCAAACGGTGCAACGTCGGCCGATACTTTGGAGGGATGATGATGTCTTTCGGGTCCCCGTACACCGTCTTTTCGTTGTGCGCGAATATCGACCTCGACTGCGTCACCTTCGGCGGGAATATCCTGCCGTTGGGAACCGTTGGCGGCACGAATCGCTGGTTCGCTTGATGATGGATCGCCGAGGTAGGCGGCGGGACGTTGGCGTTCGCGTACAGTTGCAGCAACGCCGCGTTGTTCGACGTGCCGAGATTTATCACCCGACTGTTCACCATGTTGTTGTTGTTCACGGTTGTGGTGTTGTTGTTGTTGTTGTGGTGGGCAGGCGGTTGCTTAGCGGGCACCTGGAGCCTCGCCTGGTGATGGGGGTGCTGATGGTCCTGCGGCGACGACAGCATGTGGCTGATGTCCGGCGTGACGGTCACGGAGATCAGCTTCGGAATGGAGTTCGGCGTGACCGGCAACGGATACGAGATCGGCGGCTTCTCCTCGGTCTTCATGGTGGCCGGCGCCGGCGGATTGCTTTGGATCACGCTCGGCCGGGTGTCCAGGTCGACGGCAGTGACCTCGAGACCTCCCTCCCGAAGGATCTCGAGCTTGCGCTTCTTGAAACTGGGAATGATGATCTTGTCCCTGCTGGTGTCGCTCTCCGACTCGAGGTCGATCACTTCCGGCGATCGGGGCGGCGCGATCGCCTTCTCCCCGAACATCGGCTTCTCCCCGAACAGAGGTATGTTCTCCTTGCCCTGGGCCAGCAGGGTCGTCTGCTTCGGATCCAGCTTGATCTCCTTCATGTCTTTCTCCGGCGGCGGCGTCAGCGTCACCACCGTGGTGGCGTTCGTGGCCACCGTGGTCACCGGAAGTCCCGGTGGCGAACACGACGGTGGTACCTGTTGAGATATCAACGGGCTGTTCAGCTGTCTCTCCAACACGCTCTGGCTGTTCCCGTTCGTCGCTACGTTCGTCGGCGTCGTCGACGGTGTACTGCTCGGCGTCGAGATCGACGTGTTCGACGAGGGCGGCGGACTTGGCAGTTGGCTGGCTTGCTGGCTTGGAGACGGCGTGCTGTTCGCGATCATCGTGTTCAACGACTTTAGACGCTCGGGCTTCACCCGCACGCTGCGCAACGACGACGTCTTCCCCGTCTCCGTCTTCGGCTTCTCGCTTGGCAGGAACGGCTGTGGAACAAACAACGTGTCTCTTCATCGTCAACGACCACCCCTTCGCCCCAACTCATACTTCACCGACTACATCGAGACTCTTTGTTCAGCCGACTTCCGGCCACGCGATTAACAGAATACCCTAAACGCAAGGGGAATCCTACCGAGGATTCTATCCAGCGGCAATTCTCGCGGTTATGTCATTCTATTAATTGCAACGTATCCTCTTAGGAAATATGAAATTAAATATCAAACGAGTCACAGGTTCTCCGTGTATCATGCTATTCGCTTTTAGTTTAAGTGACGCGTATCAAAATTAGTTTATATCTCTTTTACGTAAAATAGAAAATGCACGTTAAACAGTTAATTCAAGATTAACACTTTGGCTGCCAAACTAGCAGCCACGAAATTTCTATAAATTCAACATGAGGTATT
>CM052082.1:21793497-21805964 GCA_028453745.1 Agapostemon virescens
TATTCTAATATGTTTGAATATATTCTCATGTGTTTCACTTTATTCTAACATGTTTTAATATATTCTAATATGTTTGAATATATTCTATGTTTGTATTTACTCTAAAATGTTTGACTTTATTCTAATACGTTGGTATCCGTTTCAATATGGTCGTATTAAAATTAATGATATCGTATCAATTTTAATAACGTCGTATTAATTTAAATATTATCGTATTAATTTTAATAATAATCTCGTATTAAATTTTAATACGATCGTGTAGATTTCAATACGACCGTATTTATTCTAATGTGTTTGCAGTTATTTTAACGCGAGCATATTAATTTTAATAAGACCGTGTTTATTTGAATGTGACCGTATTCGTTCAAATATGGCGGCGGCTTGTTTAAACACGCTCACCGATGGTATTTATTTTGGTACATTTGCGATATTTGTTCGAACTCGAAGAAACACAGATAGGAAATTGGAGAACACAATATGGCCGAGCAGATTAGTTTCGAACACACAGATAACAAACTTTATCACGGTTTAGAGATGACCCAGATCCGCCTTATATCTAGCTGTCGGATACGCTCTGCAGCCCGACAATTAATTATCAACTGACATTCTCGAATCGATAGCCATGGCTACGCGTGCTAATTAATTAATGTTTTCAAATAAAGCGCACGCGAATGCGTAATCCGATCGATCCGGAACTAATCAACAATTTCCTTCGCGTGGGCAGCTGAAAAGCACCCTGCTGACGGATTAATTATTAATGTCTTACGATTGTCTAATTAAATCGCCGCAATTCTATCGAAACATTCTCTTCAAATATCTCCATAAAACATTTACATTTACATTTTACATTTAACAATACAAATACATTTAATCCATAAAATAAACTCGTACTTTCATCGTTGACTCAACTCTTAACAATTCAATATGGCGACATAACACTCCTCTGAGGCGACACTAAAAATTGCCACATTATTATTTAAAATTCCACGACCATAATTGCATTTAATAAATCGTTAAAAATACAACTGCTGTTCGTACAAATAACAGTACCAAATTTAATATGCAAGAAAGGAAATTAACCATGTACAATGTAATTATTCTACGTAAACGAAATATCTCAATTCTGGAATTAAAATTACTCGGAGTGCAAAGGGTTAAAACATTTCAAGCGCTCTTTAGATTAATTTCCCGTAACACTAGAACTACCAAATCAGATATTTTGGCTGGTCCCTAGATTTTTCTTTCGCAATTATTCAAGTTACAAAAATTTACCAAAATGTTTTCATCACAAATTACAATAAGAATTGTATGAAATTTTAATAGATGCAGTTTTATTTTTATTATATATCGATATCAATATATAATAAATTATATATAGATAGATATTTATTCGATATCGTATATCGTTGGATTTATTGTTCGGTAGTTCTAGTGTTAATCAAATATTACAATCTCAGAAATCTTACTGTCTATTTAACACTAGAAGTTCCAAACAAGTCATTTTGACTGTCCCTAGATTTTTCTTTCACAATTACTCAAGTTACAAAAATATTTTCATCACAAAATTATTGGATGTAATTTTTTAATAACATACACGTTGCAATAAGAATTGTATGAAATTTTAATAGATGCAGTCTCGTTATTATTACAAAGCAATGTACATCGTTGGATTTATTGTTCAGTAGTTCTAGTGTTAATAAAATATTACAATCTCAAAAATATTACATGTTTATTTAACACTAGAAGTACCAAACAAGTCATTTTGAATGATCCCTAGATTTTTCTTTTGCAATTACTCAAGTTACAAAAATATTTTCATCACAAAATTATTAGATGTAATTTTTTAATAACATACACGTTGCAATAAGAATTGTATGAGATTTTAATAGATGCAGTCTCGTTATTATTACAAAGCAATATATATCGTTGAATTTATTGTTCGGTAGTTCTCGTGTTAATCAAATATTACAATCTGAAAAATATTACATGTTTATTTAACACTAGAACAAATTACAAATTTTCATCACAAATTACAATAAAAATTGTATGAAATTTTAATAGATGCAGTCTCTTTATTATTACAAAGCAACGTATATAGTTGGATTTACCGTTCGGCAGTTAAACAAATTCTTGTTTAAACGAATCAAATAATAAATAGAATAAACGGAACGTTGACGTTATTACGAAAGCTTGTACATTAGTCTAGCGCACGGCGGTTCTACCGTTAATTTAATTATTTATGCCGGATATGAATTTCACGTGGAGACACTGGCCGGGTGAAAAGCTGGTATAAACAAAGAATAACCAGCGAGTGTGGAGGGAACACGAGATAATAAAGTTTCGGGAACAAGAAACGTTGTTGTCGGACACGCGTGTTACTGAATACGAGCTGGCTGACGTGGCCGTCCATTACTTACCGTTTCTACTTGTTGTCGGCATTAACGACGAGCGACGGAATTTACAAAGTCTCTGTTCTTTCGAAAACAACAAGCACGAGGAACAACTTTATTCCAGCGATCATTCGATTTATCCGCTCGCGGAAAAGTTAGGCGCACCTTCGCTCGTCGTGGCAAACGAAAAACCCACTCTCCCATATAGGAACGAACGATGTTATTCAATTATTTACTCAACGAAGCCCGCGGAATGTGTTCTCACTTGATCCGCATTACGGCAAATTAGTCCACGAAATGGCGAATCTGTACGAACGTAACAAATTCATCGGAGGAATTAAAGCCGGTTTCGTAATGAAACATTCGGCCGGCGATGCACCGGGTGTCCGAAACATACGAATTCGACAAATCGAAACTGTAGACGATAGTCTTGCGAGTGATGACGTGAAATTGTTTCTGTTATTTATTGTACGTTTATCCGATGGCAAAGGTATCGATGTTTAACCCTTTGCCACATTGTAAAGAGTCAGACTTTAAACGAAGTTCGACAAATGTAAATGTTATGCAATTCTTTTTAGTTGAATTTATAGTTTTATTGTTTCATTGTCGCTGTTGTAGCAGCGACATCGATGCAGTCGATATGGAAAATACTTTTTATCGATTTTATTTTATAACATTTTTATTAACGTAGTCTTGAGAAAAATTGTACCGTCATTTCACTTGTCTGCAAAATAGATAACGAATTTCAGGTATTCATACTGATCTTGATCTTTTAATCCTTGGCACTCGAATGGCGCCTCTGAGGCGTCGCTAAAAATTGTCATACTATTATTTTGTATATATATATATATATACATTATATAAAAAGCCGAAGCAGTTATATATATAACTAATCATATATAATAATAATATATATTAACTTATAACTAATAATATATAATAATATATATAACTTATAACAAATATATTTAAACTTGTATATAAGATATTATTATTATATATTATTAGTTATATAGATTATTATTATATACTATTAGATATATATATTATTATTATATATTATTAATTATAAGTTATATATATTATTAGTTATATATATTAGTTATAGGTTATATATATATATTTTTTTTTATATCACTATATTTGCAGTTAAGAAACCGACAAAAATGTTAACGTTCTCAGTGCGCGTAAAAGTAATTCATTTCATATGTGCGAGAAGAAATAAGCTATGTACAGTGGAGCAATTATAGGTAAAAATATTGTTTTGACTTTGGACTGGAATTGCTTCGAGTGCAAAGGATTAGCATCGAATTTTGGAGAATGTTAATACGTTCAACGAGTATTACTGTACTTCCGTAAGTGTACGTATATATATTTCCATATTACTAGAACACTCTAGAATCTATATTTATTAACTAATTTCGCTGAACCCTTTGCATTCCAAGCGATTTGAATTCCTAACTTCGAGGCATCGTTTCATCCCAGAAGAATTCCATTGCACGCGGTTAATTTCCTTTCGTGCATATCAAACTTGTTGCTATTAATTGTACGAGCAACACTTCAATTTTTATTGATTTTTAAAATACAAATATTGTAATGTAAAAATTTCTTTGAATAATAGTCTGACAATTTTTAGTGTCGCCTCAGAGGAGCCATTGGAGAGCCAAGGGTTACATACATTTTTCTGTCCTAGAATAATTCCATTATACGTGGTTTATTCGCTTTCGTGCATATCAAATTTATTACTGTTAATCGTACGGTAATACTTCAATTTTTATTAAATTTCTTAATTACAAACGTTGTAATGTAACGATTGTTTTAAATAATAGTCTGACAATTTTTAGTGTCGCCTCAGAGAAGCCATTGGAGTGCCAAGGGTTAGGTACATACATTTTTCTGTCCTAGAATAATTCCATTGTACGTGGTTTATTCGCTTTCGTGCATATCAAACTTGTTGCTATTAATTGTACGAGCAAAACTTCAATTTTTATTGATTTTTAAAATACAAATATTGTAATGTAAAAATTGCTTTGAATAATAGTCTGACAATTTTTAGTGTCGCCTCGGAGGAGCCATTGGAGTGGTAAGGATTAAAAATAAAGTAAGGTGTCCTGCGCATCGCGGCCATCGGATTCTCCGGAACGTGCTGCGTACTTCCGGCGTCAATTTTCCCGAAAGCGAAAAGAACAAGAGAGAGAGTGAGAGCAAGATAAAGAGAAGAAGGGAGAGAAAGAGAGAGAGAGGAGACCGCTCCCGTAACTCTTAACATCAATTAACCCTGTAACAAACGCGAACAGAAGAGAAAACCAGGTTTTACGACTAGTGGCTTTCCGTGTGAATGCATCCTAACACGTTCGGGGGTATAGAGGGGGACTAAAGGGGGGATAAAGGGGGGAGAGACAAAACAAGTGAACGAGCTTTAGACGTGGCAACGACCGGATACGCTCGCTCGACCATTCTGTGTCCTCTTTCATCTTCCTCCGTCGCTGTCTCGCTCCGATGCTCGTCTTACTATCTCTCTCTCTCTATCCCTCTCTCCCTCCCTCTCTCTCTCTCTCTCTCTCTCTCTCTCACCATCCCTCTTTCGTTCTCGTCTTTCAACCTTCCCGTCCTCCGCCTCTCATACACTTAGGTATGCACAAACGAGGAGAGAGACCGAGACAGAGAACGAGAGGGGCGAGAAACCGAGAGCACGAAAAAGCCGAGGCAGTTATTATTTAGGGTTGTCATTGACGCAGACAATAAATTGACGGAACTAATGGGCTCAGGAGAAAGAGAGAGAGAGAGAGTGAGTGAGTGGGAGGGGGCGAGAGAAGGGGAGGAGACGGAATTTGTAGACCCCGGTTATGGCTCTTTGTGGATACCTGTCGCGAGCTGATAAAACTGTACAACCGCTCGCTTCGATGTATTTACTTGATCTACCACGTCCGCCCACGCCGGCGATCGATAACTATAGTTTTTCGATCCTGTTTGCCGAACAGAGATCTCCCCTATTTTTGTTGCCGCCGACCGTCTCCCGGAAATGCGCGAACACGAAATTACACTAATCCTCTTTATTTGCCAATGATAATGTTGTTTGCGCTCTTCGCGAGCGTAGAATGCGGGTTTTAATTGTTTGCAGGTAATAACCGTGGAGTTTTCTATGCCGGAGAAAAATTGGGCGAACGAATCGCGGAAGCAGCTGTGAATACACTTCGAGTTTTAGTTTTCCCTTTTTTTAAATAATAACATTTTCCACTCGAGCCGTTTTATTGCACACCGTGCCAAATGAAAACTGTCTGCATCCATTGCGAGCAACAGGGTTCTCCGTGAAACATACGTTTCCGCTCTTATTTCATTTCAATCTTGAAAATTAATTAACACTTTGACTGCCTCGAAAATTCCGTTAAATCAAAGCGATTTATTTAACGAAGCAACGATCGATAATTAAAAATTTAAGACACACGGTTATCCTTTTTCAAGCTTCACGCATTCTCCAGACCTCGGCTATATTTAGTGAAACAAATATACTAATGCAGACATTAATTTTTAAACGTGAACAAATACTTCTGCCACCCCTAAATAGTTCACTTGGAAAAGCAATTATAGTAGATTTATTTTTCCTGCTTTAACACTGTAACTGCTAAACTAACAATCTCAAATATTTCGTTAAATCAAAGTGATTTATTTAACCCCTTGCCCTGCAACAATGAGTGAGGCTCATGATCAAGATTTAGAACTGAATCTTTTAAATATATATTTCCTTAACCTCTTCGACACGGCTGAATTTTATAATTATAATTATATAATTATTTAAATATTTATAATAGTTTATGATATATAAATATAATTATAATTTTTCTTAAAGACATGATGCACGAATGTTGACTTTAACAATTTACATTAATAATTTAATTGTTGATCGTATACGGTCATTGGAGAATAACTAGGCACGCGGTAAGTAAAAATTTGTCTTCTCTTTTTGTTATTGTAAAATAAGTCGTAGACCAAGGGGTTGATAAAGCAACCATTGAAACTTCGCTGTTTGAGAACGAACGTCGTCGCATTAACAACATAAGGTTCATATAATCGATCTTTAATATTGCAAAGAATACAATTTAATTATTATATTACCATAAGAGTTTCATATTTGCAGACCTGGTATGCTTATAGTGTCAGAAACGGAAAAGCTCCGTTCACAACGGCCGTCGACGTTTCCGACAAATAAAATCCCATTTTCCGTAACAAATAAAACCCGTTCCGTTTTCGGAAAGTGGTGTTCGCGAACGGGATAAGCGGTAAAACGTAGCCGCGACTCGTGGTGGGAAATTAATTTAAACAAGAGTCAGTTGTCGCTCTCAGGAGTTGAGTTACGGCAGTGACGTGCGAAGATAAAGAGAAGGAGAAAGAGAAGGAAAAAGAGTAGGAGCAAGAGAAGGCGAACGTGGAAGTAGCTGGTACGAGGAGCGCCCGTTCCACATCTTGAGGGGAATCCCATTGGCAGCGGTGCTTGCACGTGAGATTTTTGCCATCGAGTGGAGTTAGGTTGTTCCTCGACTCTCATCGATTTTATGCAAAGTTATTTGCCTGGCCTGTTTCTCGAGGAGGGCGGAGGGGACCAGGCGGATTCGCCTCGAAACGTAGAACGTTAACGAGGAAAGAACAAAGAGTAACATCGGGCAAAAATAACGGAAACTTGGAAAAAGATATTAAACGAGGGCTTCGCGTAATGTTTGCGAAAATGATTAATTTCTACCCGAAGCACTTCGAATCGCTGTAGAAATTGTTTCGAAGCTGTGTGGTCGAGGGCCCGTGATTACTTTTACTTTTTCGCTTCTCTCTCTCTCTCTCTCTCTCTCTCTCTCTCTCTCTTTTCACCTTGTACACTCTTTCTCCTCTTCTCTCGTCAGTTCTATTTTATATATGTACATGTATATATATATATATGATGTACGTGTGTATGCGTATTTTTTGTACTCTTTCCCATCAACTTTTCATTTTTCATGTCGGCCGAACAGCTCTTTAAATTCATCACTCATTCATTCCAATTTTATTCGATGGGAACGAATATAGTGCTCGGCAGCTGGCACGACTCCAATTCGCTTTTCTCTATCAGTCGCGGAATAATATCGGGAAGAATCTCGCGGACGCGGAATTAATTCCCGTAAAAATAAATGCCACGCCCCCCACCCCGTAACCCCTCCTCTCGCCACACCCGTTTTAGTCCGGTTAGTATTGTTCCCCCGTGAACGCGGCTGAAAGACAGTGGAGAAACGCGGTTTTGGGAACCTTGGCACGGTTATAATTAGCGGCGATCATTTTACCCCCGCGCCCCCGTTGAAAGAGATCGTTTCTGCCAGAGCCCAGCCGGATCACAAAGAGTTTTCACCCGATTTCGACCTAACCCAAGAGGGAGTCGCTTGACAGTGCGCAGGGAACGCGAAACTGCGAATCCTCTGCGCTCAGACAGTCGCTGTTTCAACGATTCGAACTTTCTTTCCTTTTGTTGCCGATTTTATGATGAAAATTTGTGCGTTGGTTTAGTTATAATTTCGGTAAATTCGGGAAGAACGGTTTTGTAGGTTCGCGAGGGCGTTGCCTAGTGGAGAGAAGGCTCCGCCCACTTAAAACGCCATAGTCGCTTGGCTGATTATCAAATCGAATTAATAAACCTTCTTTGTTCAAGGAATGTTCTATACTTCCACGTTTCTATTTTGCTATTTTTAAAATTGATCGTAGATAATTTATTTGTATTATTTTATTCGAAGCAAATTAGAGAAATTTTATAATAGTTTTGTTTTATAGTAAAATGTTGACATTTAGTTTAATACAATTGTTGAGAATGTTTTTATAGGCTTGCGAGGGCGTGTCGCGTTCGAGGCCAGGCTCCGCCCTCTCGAGTTCACGCCTGCGAGCTTGAAACTTTGTATTCTCTTAGCAAATCCTCAAGGTAAATTGTTAGATCCCATACGTTCATCGAATCGTTTTCGATTGTGTCACATTTCTACTTTTATCTATACAGCATCTGCTTTCACATTTTCAAAGTTGATCGTAAACAATTTAATTACGTAATTGAAATAATTGTACCTTCGTAAAACTATAGGAATTGTATAAATGTTCAATTTTATAGTAAAATCTTGTAGTTTAATATGTTATAACTTTTTCAGGAAAGCTTCTGTCGTTTTGCGAGGGCGTGTCGCGTTGGAGAACAGGCTCCGCCCACTCGGGTCCACATCTACGCCCTTGAAACTTCATATTCTCTTCGCCAATCCCCAAGGTAAATTGTTAGATCTCACACGTTCATTAAATCCTTTTCGATTGTGCCACATTTAATTTTTTTTTCTATACAGGTTTTCAAAATTAATCTTAAACAATTTAATTACGTAATTCATATAATTGTACATTCGGCAAACTGTCAGAATTATACAAATATTCAATTGATATATTAAAATCTTGAACTTTAATATATTATAATTTTGTCAAAAAAGTTTCTACCATTTTGCGAGGGCGTGTCGCATTGGATTCCAGACTCCGCCCACTCGGGTTCACGCCAGCGGGCCTCGACTCTCGCCTTCCAATGCCAAAGCAACAATCTTTCCAGAATCAGGGTGAAACAGTTCCACTAATCAATAACGATTCGATTTTTAATACTCCGCGGTAAGTAGAGGGGATATTCTGTAAACACGAAATATTCGATACGCCGTGGTCAATGACAGTCGACCGGCGTTGCCCGCAAGTTCGATAACGACGAAACTAATTAATAACTGTAATAACCGATCGAAACACCGTGTTCCATTTTACTTTCCAATCTATGCAAGGATCGGAGAGGAGAGCCAACACGTGGAACGGTGTGACCTTTCGGTTTCCGGGCTGTGCAGCGGGTTCTACGGGGACGGGTTAGCCGATACCTGGAGTTAGGTAAGCAATTTAACAGAATGATTGTCTTGAATCTAAATTACACTTTAATGTAATGCATTTCTGGCTTAATTGAGGACAGCGGGGCAATGTAGAAGCACTCTGCCGTCCAGGACGTATACGACTGAATAAACAATAACCCGGGCCAGGACCGGTGCTCTCTAACGAACCCCCCGATTAACGTGAAAACGATAGTTTGTCTTTTCTTATTTTTCTTGCTAAAAGGCTCCGACGAAAGATAAGGAAAGGCGATCGATTTTAATGCACAATTAAAATTCATACATTCAATTTATGATAAGATCGCACCATTCCAAAGACCAGGACTCGCATAACCAGCTTCCGGTTGAATATTGTTTCTTGATGGGTTGCATCAAGTATGAAACACTCTCAAAAGGAAAAAGTATAAATAAATATATATATATATTTAACACGCAATTTAATTTGTTTCATTTATAGAAATGATCAGCGTTATTCAACAAAATTGTTAGTTACTAAAAACTAAAGTTTTCACCTCGTACTATTATCTGGTTAATTTTGGCAGTACTGCGTTAATTTATTGATAACCGTTCTTAACACTTTAACTGCCCAACCAACAGCCTAAAAAATTCCACTAAAAACTGTTACACTATTATCGAAAGAATTTTTACGTCGCTACATTTACAATTAAGAAATCGTTAAAAATTTTAATGTTCCAAGTACGAACAACGGTAATTAATTTCATATGAACCAAAGGAAATAAACTATGTACAATGAAGCTGTTATAGGTAAAAATATTGTTTCGATTTTGGAATGGAATTGCTTCGAGTGCAAAGGGTTAATTTCATTTCATTCAGTGTAAATAAAATTTATGGGAGTTTATTTAGAATTTATTAAAAATTACTTTACTTCCATATTCCAGTATAAAATTATAGCCGGTGACATGGCATAGTTTCTGTGTAAAATTGACGGTCAGCAAAGTGTTAACACGTTGAATGCGGAGCCATTTTGTCTAGCTTTCGCGTCACATTTTATTTACCTTTAAACTGGAAATAATGCAACTGTGCATAAGCAAAAAACTCGCTAACCCTATTTGTGCTTTTCTTTTTTAATCGAATCTATTGAAATAGTACGAATATTTTTCAATCCTTAGCACTCCGATGAGACTATTATTTAAAACAATTTTCACGTTACAATATTTGTATTTAAAAAGGTAATAAAAATTGAAACGTTGGCGTACGATTACTATTAATAAATTTGATACAGACGAAAGGAAATGAATCACGTACAATGGAATTATTCTAAGATAAAAATCTGTCTCTAGTTAAGAATTAAAATTGCTTGGAGTGCAAAGGGTTAATATTATATGAATTATCTATAACAAATTAATTTGTTAATTTGATACCGTCAGTCACCAGGGACTGACACAGCATTTAACGTGTTAACAAATGTGCTTAGCAGAGAAGGCATCGGCTATTTCGGAGGTTTGTAGAATTATTTAAAAATGCAGGGATTCTCAGTGCATTTTTGTAACTATTGTTGCAATAATGGAATAATTTTGTAGAATAGAAAATGTCGCGGGGAAAGAAAAATAATGTAAATCCGTTGGAACGAGTTATATAGGAAACGGCGCGGGATCGTGATAGCAATTTTCGAGAAAGAGGCAATCCACGTCGTCATTATGATCGCGTAATATTTGTTGATCCAGCGAGGCTCGCTAATTATTCGCTTTAGCGAATTTACCCGGGTGAAAACGATTCTCGCGGTGGGTCCCCTGTATCCTGTTTTCACGGGTTCGCTTGTTTTTAAATATTCTTAATTAACGCTTTAATTATATAGATCGGCGAACGACTCGCGTCAATTTTTCGAGAATTTTAATTATAACCGGGTTTACGAGCACCGTTGGCGAACAGTGCACCCCGTTCACGTTCCTACGATGATACTCTCTTCTCCACGCTCGCGATTCATGATCCCGATTTCACGGCGACTTGGACACGCGCGATAAATGTTTGCCCGCACGTTCTTACTAATTTTAATTGCACACGGGCTAATTATTATTCACGTCCTGTACGTGTTGTATCCTGACCGGCGGTGTTGTTCTTTAGTTTTATGTCTCTTGGAGCACTGGTTTCTCTAATCGACTGGTCTATCTATTAGAATCGATAGGCCGAAATACGCGGACCGAAACCGATTGAGTACAATCGACATTGGTAAATTGATAGGATAAAATCGATAGCGGAAAATCGATCTGGTAAAATTGATCTGATAAAATCGATACGGAAAAATCGGTTGGACAAAAATCGATTGGGTGAAATCAATGGACAAAAATCGATTGGGTAAAATCGATCGAGTAAAATCGATAGAGAAAAATCGATAGGATAAAATCGATTATGTAAAATCAATAGAGAAATATCGATAGGTCACATCGATAGGATAAAATTGACGGAATAAAATCGACGAAGAAAAATCTGTAGGTAAAATCGATTGAATAAAATCGATAGGATAAATTCGATAGATAAAATGGATAGTGTAAAATCGATACAACAAATCAATAGAGAAAAATCGATCTAATAAAATCCATAGTGAAAAATCGATAGAGAAAGTTGATTGCATAAAATCGGTCTGATAAAATCGATAGGAAAAAATTGATAAGGTAAAATCGATAGAGAAAGTCGATAGGATTATATGGGCCTGATAAAACCGATAGTATAAATTCGATAGGATAAAATCGACAGGACAAAATCGATAGTGTATATTCGATAGGATAAATCGATAGTGTATATTCGATAGGATAAATCGATAGTGTATATTCGATAGGATAAAATCGACAGGACAAAATCGATAATGTATATTCGATAGGATAAAATCGATAGTGTAAATTCGATAGAATAAATCGATAGTGTATATTCGATAGGATAAAATCGATAGTGTAAATTCGATAGAATAAATCGATAGTGTATATTCGATAGAATAAATCGATTGTGTGAATTCGATAGGACAAAATCGGTAGTGTAAATTCGATAGGATAAAATCGATAGTGTAAATTCGAGAGGACAAAATCGATAGTGTGAATTCGATAGGATAAATCGATAGTGTATATTCGATAGGATAAAATCGACAGGACAAAATCGATAGTGTATATTCGATAGGATAAATCGATAGTGTATATTCGATAGGATAAATCGATAGTGTATATTCGATAGGATA
>CM052082.1:21814966-21825329 GCA_028453745.1 Agapostemon virescens
TTTATTTATTTATAACTACTGAATTAATATACACGATATTTCGTGGAGTCTCCAAAAATCAGTCCTCGTATCTGTCAACTGGCTGGAATTCCAGGGAAATTGCGAAAAGTTGCTTGTCACGAGACTTTTTGCACGAGCCCGTGCCGCGAAAGTTTAAAAGGAACGTGTTTTTGTTTTGTCCGATCTGTTGCACGGAAAATTGGAGTAGACTTCGGAAACTCTGATATGCTCGAGGATTCGCGATTACTAGACCGCGGATGTTTATGCAAAGTGATATACTTTCGACGTTGAGAAATTTCGAGCAAGTCAAACTGCAGCGGAAGAAACCGTGTTTACTTCGTTTAATGAATTCGCCGGAGTTAGGGGAAAATAAAACCGTGCTTATGCCGGGCGTATCTTGGAAAACGATTCGGGACATTATTACGTTGAAACGACGACGCTCTGCGGTTCTACAAATTAAATACGTTCCATCGTTTGTAATCATCTACCACCGTCTCTTTTCTGCCGGTTTATTTCGTCTTATAAATAATTAATGAGTTCTCGATCCGAAGGATAACAGGTTTGAATTTTAAATAAAGTGCCGTTGATTAATTGCAAGGGCGACGAATTAATTTGTACAGAAAATTAATTGTTGATTCGCTTTGATACCACTGTTCCTGCTCTTATAGATTGTTTCAATTTCTGCCGAAGCACTGGCCGATGTTTTACACGTTTGATCCACTTAATGGAACCCCGGGATCAATAACGTATACTGAAACTGTCCGTCGAGCATTCATTTCTTCAAGGTAACTCGAAATAATTTAATTTAATTTACTAGATTTTCCTAATTTTATTTTATAATTTTCTATAAATTTATTCCTTTTAATTTAAGCTCATGTGCATAATGTTTCATACGCGTTTGATCCATTTAATGGAACGCCAGGATCAATAACGTAAAATGAAACTGTACGTTAAACATTTATTTCTTTGAGGTAATTCAAAATATTAATTCATTTAATTTAGCTAATTTTATGTGTTACTCCATATAAATTTATTCGTTTTAATTCAGGCTGAAACAGCCGGCGATGTTTTACACATTTCATCTATTTAATGGAACCGCGGGATCAATACGTAACGCGAAATCGTGTATTAAAGCATTTATTTTTTCTTCGAGGTAATTCTAAATATTAATTTATTTAATTTTGCTAATTTGATGTAGTTTTACAGGAACTCGTTACCTCTTCGTTTAAGCTCGAGCACTGATAACGTTTTACACATTTCATCTACTTAATGGAACCGCGGGATCAATATAACGAAACACGAGATCGTGTATTAAGCATTTATTTCTTCGAGGTAATTCTAAATATTAATTTATTTGATTCCGCTAATTCAACGTAATTTTATATATAAATTCGTTCCCTTTAATTTCAGCGAAAGCACCGGCAATGTTTTACACGTTCTAACTATTTAATGAACACCGCAGGATCAATACCGAAAATATTAATACAATATATCAAGTATTTATACGCCGAAGGTAATTCAAGATATTACTTCACTAAAACGATGTTCTGGGAGTGTATATATATATATATATACACAAATGTCTATCTTTAAAATTTAATTAAATACCGCTCGAAGCGAAATACGAATATTTGATATATTCTATTTGAGGTTTACAATTTAATTGAACGAATCTATATACGCATTCAACACCGCAGACATCTATTCACTTGTTACGGTACAAACATTATTCGAAGCGTTCCGAAAAATCGCACGATAAAATTTAGAATCGCCAGAGCAACAATAAAACATCCCAATTGATAACAAATCAAATTAATACCCCATTTGGCGAATAAAAATCACTTAAATAAGCAATGAAAGTAAATATCGTTCAAGTGTCGGTAAAAATTGCACCCGTCTTCGGAATCGATAATAATTCAAATAAACAAATAAAAATTAATAAACCAAACGTCTAATCTGTGACTCAACATTTATCTTTTACGATATAAACGTTATTCAAGCGTTCAGAAAAATCAATAAAAATCAATTTAATACTAGAACTATCGAAACCAGTCAAAACGACTTGTTTCTGATTTTTTCGTTTACAATTGCCGAAGCTACAAAAACATTTTCACCAAAAAGTTTTAAACGAATTTCTTCATTGAAGCAGATATTAAAATAAAAATTGTTCGACATCTGAATAGATGCAATTTTGTCATTATTAGAAAGCAATGTACACCGATTGGATGAAAATAAATATCATTCGAGTGTTGGTAAAAATTGCACCCGTCCTCTTAATCAATAATAATTCAAATAAACGTGTCCTAAATGATCCAAGAAATTGCACCACCCATTAACAAACAATATTCAAAAAGTAATAAACCAAACGTCTAATCTGTGACTCAACATTTATCTTTTACGATAGAAACGTTATTCAAGCGTTCAGAAAAATCAATAAAAATCAATTTAATACTAGAACTATCGAAACCAGTCAAAACGACTTGTTTCTGATTTTTTTCGTTTACAATTACTGAAGCTACAAAAACATTTTCACCAAAAAGTTTTAAACGAATTTCTTCATTGAAGCAAATATTAAAATAAAAATTGTTCGACATCTGAATAGATGCAATTTTGTCATTAAAGCAATGTACATCAATTGGATGAAAATAAATATCATTCAAGTGAATGATAGTAAATTAAATAAATATGAAAATGAAAATAAATAGCATTCAAGTGAATGATGATAAATTAAATAAATATGAAAATAAATATCATTCAGGTGTCGGTAAAAATTCCACCCATCCTCTTAATGAATCAATAATTCAAATAAGCCTTTCCTAAATGATCCAAGAAATTTCACCACTCATTATCAAGCAACATTAAAAAATTAATAAACCAAGCGTCAAATTTCTGACTCGACATTTCTCTGTTACAGTGCAAACGTGATACAATAGAAAAATCGGAGAATAAAATTCAGAGGATCGGTGGCACAAGCAAACCATTTCCGCTCGCAAGTAGAATCGTCCGGTACTGATCAGACACGCGACGGTGCGCCTAGCACCCCCGTCGAAACGCAATTTTCCGTCGGCCGTTTCTCCAGAAAATTGGTCGACTCCGATTCACTTTTGGTCAGGCGCCACCCAATAATCAGATAATGTATACTAATGCGGGACAGGACACCCGGTATGCAGTTTCGATGCACATACACACACGCGCGACGAGAGCAGCGTGCGCGCACACACGAGTGCTGTGCTCTCGACGCACGTACAGGAACGCTTACGACGGACTAACACACAGAGAGACTCGTGTTCGAGGTGGTAGCTGGTTGGCGGAGAACGGGTGGTGGGGATCAGGGACGTACGTATACCTCTAACGTAGGGGAGACGACGAGCGACTAATAGATCAAAGAGCGAGCGAGAGGGTCGCGCGTGTTGGAGCAAGACAGCGAAGGTGGAAAAGAGAGAGGTAGAACGAGGCAGAACGAGTGGGAGAAGGACGGAGATGGGTCGTGTAAAATGGTGTTGGTGGCAGCACGGCGGAGGGAGAAAGAAAGGTAGAGAAACAGGCGCAGAGAGACGGAGAAAGAGATAGAATGCGAGTGAGAGATTTGGTTGAGGCTAGGAGTACGGTGAAGACGAAGACGGTGCGCGGCCCGAAGAGGGAGAGAGAGAGAGAGGCACGATGAGAGATCGTGTTGGTTCTAGCTCAAGCGGGAGAAAGAGAGAAGAACGGATGGAGCGAGCAGAGAAAGAAAGAGGCAGAAAGAGAAACAGTTGGAGTAAGAGAGCGAGAGATCGTGTTGGTTCTAACTCCAGCGAAGTGGGAGGAAGAGAGAGAAATGGATGGAGCGAGAGCGAGGGAAACAGCGAAAGAAAGAGAGAGAGGTGTGTGACGGTGCTAGGAGGACGGTAGAGTGAGAGTGAAAGACAGAGTGAGAGATTGCGTTGGAGTTAAGAGGATGCGACAGAGAAAGAGGGAAAGAGAGACAGGTAGAGGGAGCGTGAAAGACAGAGCGAGTGATTGTGTTGGTGGTATGACGGTGGATGGAGGGAGAGAAACAGAAAGAAAGAGTGAGAGCGAGAGATTTCGTTGGTGCTCGGAGAGGAAGAGAGAAAGAGAGAGAGACATCGTGAGAAACAGATAGAGTGAGAGATTGCGTTGGTGCTGGAGGGCGGTGGAGAGACAGAGAGGGAGATAGAGGTGGAAGGAGACGAGCAGAGCCAGCAGGCAGGGCGATTTGCCCGTGCGAGCAAATAGAGAGGACGAGATAGGAAAATAAACAGGTGAAAGAGGATAAAGAGACGGATGAAGTGAATGAAGGGGCCCGCAGAGGGACAGAGAGAGGGAGAGGTCACAGAGATCAAAGGAGCGAGCGAGAGGGAAGACAAACTAACCGAGCTAGAAGGGAGAGAGAAGAAGACGGTGCAACAGAGAGCATACGTTACGAATGTTCGTGCGAGCGACAGAGAAGGAAAATGAGGGAGAGAGAGAGAGAGAGAGACAGAGAAGAGGAGAGGCAGAGAGCGAGAGAGGTCCGTGTATAAGGTACTAAACCTGTTTAACTGTGTGAACGATAATTGGCACATGAATCATGCATTCGGTTGTAGCATGTCACTCGGTATACGTTCCACTCAGCCAACTTTTCGAGTGCACGCATGCACGCGCCGCGTCGTTATTATGCATACAATGCAAAATAATTATCGTAAACGCGAATCAAGCTGCACGCCATTTGCATTTTCGACGCTAATAACGGTCCCCGGGCCTGACGCGACCCACGATGGAATTATTTCCACGACGTTTTTGATTCTTCATTTGTTTTTTACTACTACGGAGGAATTTTCGGAAATTTAACACTTTATCGACCGGCGATTATTTCAGAATTTTTGTAAAGCCCATGATACATGACTGAAAACTTTTTAATGGGTCTATCAACGCTGACAGCAATTTTTATTGCGGATCAACAATGCATCCCCTATAATATTGTCTAATAATTTTGTTACAAATTGAAATGTAAAAATAGAATTTTAAGTTTTAAGAATATTGAAAAGCCTATTAACCCTTTACACTCGAATGGCGCTTCTAAGGCGACACTAAAATCTGCCATAATATTATTTAAACAACCCTTACATCGTTACAGTTGCAGTTGAGAAATCGATAAAAATATTAAAGTCCTAAGTACGAGTCATAGTAATTAATTTCGTATGAACGAAAGGAAACGAACTATCTACAGTGGAGCGATTATAGATAAAAATATTGTTTCGATTTTTGAGTAGAATTGCTTCGAGTGCAAAGGGTTAATAGGCTTCCGGTCGATAAAGTGTTAAGAGAATTGATGTTGTCGCTCGAAAATATTTGTTACATAGAATTTTTAAGGTTGAAAATAAATTATTTACTGGAACAACAATTTATGGGTATTTTTTTCTTGCAGTGAAACCTCTCCAATGGTTCCAGGAAAGTATTTATTAATTGAAATGCGTCCGAAGGGAGAAGAGGAAAGCGAAAGGTCCGTTCTGGGCCTGGCAGAGGACTCGGCAAGGCTACCTGGCAAGGTCCGCCTTAGACGCTGGGACATCGGAAGGCAATTAAGGACGGCATACAGTAAAGTCGCGTTAAATGCCTCGTCTCCGGGGCATCTATAAAAACATGTAACCGTAACTCAAACGATATCGTGCACGGCATCGTCTCAATCAGAAAAATGCCACCAGTGCGTCGGTTGAAGTTTTATGAGAAAGCGAATAAACGCAAAAAAGAATGTTATCGTTGCATCGATATTGGCTCACCGATGTACCGGGCCCCGTATCACATTACAATATCCTAACCAATCTCGCGGTAGCCGGAGTAATTCGCGGTTCTTTAACCTACAACTGCCCCGAGCAGTTAACCTTTTGCGATCTGCAAATCTCTTCGTTGGAAGTACCTAGCTGGAGCAAATTTAGCTTACAAGGGAACATATTCAGATGCGAAAATCCGATTTTGATGAAACTTATGGGAGCTTATAGTTCTTTGAAAAATATTTGACACGTGTTTTTTTTTATCGGCAGACATCCACTTTGAAGGGGTGAAAACAGCCCTCAAAGTTGGGGGTCAAAACCATATTTTTTGTGATATCTCGGAAACCAGAGGTCGAAAAAATTTGAATTTTTTTTTAAATTGTGTGTGTTTTCAATGGGAAATGTACTCGCGCAAGAAAATTTTAACAATAGTTTTTTGTTTAAACAATATATTAAAAATTTGATTTTTTTTTTGCAGTTTCTTTTATTTATTGGTAGTTCATTTTAATGTAAACTTGGGTGTGTGATCTTTGATCCAAAATAGGGGATACATGTTTCAGGATTTTCTTTTTTTTTTGCCATTTAACAATAATTATGCATAATGGAAGATAGTCTTGCACCTGGCGTGCGTAGGAAGGAATTCTGGCTTGTTTCATCGAAATATAAGCATTTAGTAGTTAAACAAAGAACTTTTGTTAAAATTTTCTTACGCGACTACATTTCCCATTGAAAAACACACAATTTAAGAAAAAATTCAAATTTTTTCGACCTCTGGTTTCCGAGAAATCACAAAAAATATGGTTTTGACCCCCAACTTTGAGGGCTGTTTTCACCCCTTCAAAGTGGATGTCTGCCGATAAAAAGAAAACACGTGTCAAATATTTTTCAAAGAACTATAAGCTCCCATAAGTTTCATCAAAATCGGATTTTCGCATCTGAATATGTTCCCTTGTTAGTTATTTTTCTCTAGATAATTTAAAGCAAATATATGAATATTAACAGTAGAACTACAGAACAATAAATTGTACGATATGAAAACATTTTTATAACTTTGATCATTGTGAAAGAAAAAATTAAGGACTAGTCAAAATGACTGGTTTGGTAGTTCTAGTGTTAAAAATACCACAGATTTTATATTTTACTATTATCGAAGCTATAAAATTGCCTTCATAAAAATCGACTCAATAGATTTCTTTATTCAATCACAAACTGTAATAAAAATCGCAGAAATTCTATATAAATTGTATCTTGTCATTTCTATATGAAAATACACGCTAGTCAATTTTAATACTCACTAAACTCACTGTTAAGAAACACATAATATTTTAAAACTGACGTACTACATTTATTAGCAATAATAACACACGGAAAGTAAAAATTTTTAATTTCTTTACTTTCCCAAACTATATTTCACAAAACAATGCGTCAAACGATTATAAATAAAATCGTGCCGTCAGATTAGCGAAGGCAATTTTTACAATTTGACAATCCCGCCAGGCGACAGCGATCGCAAAGTTAGAAAAGTTGAAGAGACTTTACTATGCGAATCGGGTGTAGCAGCGAGAAAGAGCGTTCGCTGGTCCATCTGTCGGCGATCGTAGGAGGTACTCGCCACGAATCAAAGATAGAAATAAAGAAAGAAAGAACGAGAGAAAGGATGAAAGAAAGAAAGGGAGAGGAAAAAGCTTTGCGTAGCTGTTGGATCGATTGAATAACGTCCCGCGATCGGATTCAGACCACGTCGATCAGGGAGGAGAGGCCGGGGGGGAGAGGGTTGCATACATAGATACACGCACCGTGGCCGAGTAACAATGAGATATAGATTTCAATGGTGCCTTAACGATCTGCATCGCGGTTCGCAAACCTGTTTATTGAGTTAACCGTAGGCGCACCGGGAATATATCGAGGATGCGATCGGCGTCCACGATCCTCTGTACACGCCGGACCAGATTTCCAGCTGTCATTAAAGATCTTCCTGTCTCTTATGTCCCTTCCCCCGGCATCCGAGGCTGCACTTTGTATGCTGATTCGATTTTCCAAGAGTCAATCCCGACGATCCTCTTCTCGGACGCGCGCGCGATCATCGGAAGATAGAAAGTAACACACAGAGGGGCACACAGCCAGCCCAGCCAGACGTGCTTTAATACATCCGTCGATGATATCGATCTTAATGCGACCCCCGTAACCGTGAAAAAGCTCGAGTATTCATTAACAAAATGAATTTCATTTCTCTCCCCCTCCTCGAGTGTCCATCGGCGAAATAATTATACCTGCCGTTCGCGCATCCACCTCGCAATTATTACAGACGCTCTCGAGCACTATCCGCGATTTCCAAGTGGCGTCGAGCTCGTGAAAAATTAATTTATTAAATTATACCGGTTGCGCGTCCAACGAATTTTTGCGGCTCGATGGTACGGCCAGCCGAGAGGGTTGCTACTTACGGTATCGATTCTGAAGTTTATCGGCGAATCGGTAGTCGAGCTGATAATCCGCGGAGTAGGTGTCTTCGAGAGTTCGCGAAAAACTCGTTTATATTATTATACGTTTCACGTATATTTATATATATTGTTATATTTATTGTTATGTTTATATTATAGGTCGAGACTATCGATATCCGTTTAGGTACCGGTATAATGCGCAAAACGATCCGAGTTACGCCGTCATTTTTACTGATTCTTTTTAATCAGAGAGTTCTTTTATAATAAAGATTATTTTAGTATTAACAGTGTATTTGATAAGGCTGCGATCACGAGAACGCCCACGGTATAATATATTGTACTAAAAAACGTAGAAATTCTAAATAAATTATTTATCTTGTCATTTTTATAAGACAATATATATTAGTCGATTTCAATGCTCGATAGGCTAAGTGCCAAGCTTCCTTTTGCTATTGCACAATTATCAAAAAATACAGCTCCCGATCTTAACTCAACAATTACCGAGTAATAAATCCGACTGATATATATATTGCTTTCTAATAATGACAAAATTGTATCCATTCAGATCTCGTACAATTTTTATCCTAATGTTTGCTTCAATGTAGAAAATATCATTCGAAACATTCTGCTGAAACTATTTTTACAACTTCAGCGATCGTAAACGAAAAAATCAGGAACCTTATCATTCCGATAAGTTGCTCGATAGCCTAAGTGCCAAGCTTCCCTTTGCTATTACACAATTATCAGAAAACTGCGATTACCGATCTCAAAATTTGAGTTCCGCGGATCCCCAGCAAACTGTAGGGCCGTATAAGAAAGTAAATCGAGCTTCCGGTGCATAATGCAAAACGGATTACACGGAACGAAAGCGCGTTCACGGCGAGCAGGAATTCGTTCGCGTCCTAACGAAGATCGTTTCGACCGCGAAAGGGTTGAAGCGTTTTTGGAACCGACTCGGTGAAACGTTTTACCTGCGAACGGTGTGGGAACCAGTTGCAAAAAACGACGAACGATCACGGCCGACGGGGAGCCACCGTTTACAATAATCTTGTGTGTATCTGTCGGTCGGGAACGATAACACAGAAGTGCACTCAGGTTCGAGGCAAGAGGCGCAACTAAGTCGAAATGCAATTTAAGCATCGCGTAAATGGACGGTAATTGCGCGACGAGCAATGGAGGGGTCTCTTTTGCGAGAGAGAGAGAAAGAGGGGAGTACGGTACGGTGGACGGGGTAGGGGGTAGGGGGTAGGGGGTTGGATGGGCCCCGAAGCGTGTTCCCGATCAGGCAAATATTGGATGTACAGGCCGGGATTATTATTTGTTTTATCGGCCGTCCCGGCGAATTTGTATTGTGCGAAGCGTGGCCAGCGAAGCTGCCCGCCCTGTTGCAACGCCGTTGCACCGCGTTGCACCGGCGTTGCACGTGCACTTCCCTGCAGCCGCCGTCGCCGCTGCTGCGACCAATGACATCCGCGTATGCACGTCAAACACAGGAACGGTGAATCGCTTTTACGACCGCCGGCCACCCTTTGTTCTACCAGGCCGAGTGCAACCCCGATGAATGTGTCATTTGCTGGAAATGCAATCGGCGAAAGATAATCGATCGCGGCGAATTGGCCGACTACCATGACACGGGACAAAGGATCACGGGTCTTGCAAGAACTCCGGACTCTCAGAACCAATGTCCGAAATGCTGTTCCGCCGATCTTTTTTTAACTTCCTGTCCGCAGAACGGCGAATAAAATGCGGAGGATAGATGTACGCGATGGTTAACCTGGTTAAGCGATGTAAGAGTTGTTTAATTAATAGTATAGCAGATTGTAGTGTCGCCTTAGAAGCGCCATTCGAGTGCAAAGGGTTAATAATTTACTGTAATAATTAATAATAGAATTGAGTGTGCTCAAGCCACTATAGCGAACCTTATTTTCTAGCAAGTGAAACCCGAAAAACAAGTTTTCCCGATTCTTCTGCAATGGAATTAGATCATTTATAACGGTTTATAAATTTATTTTGGGACAGTGTTCGCTCGCCATGCGAATAGCGAGGCGCCATCGGATACGCGACGATTTATCATCGTTCGGCACTAAAGGGGTTAACGGTGAGCCTAGAATGGCGGGTCGAACCGCCCTTTTCGGACTTTCTATTTTACTATTATCGAAGTTATAAAATTGCCTA
>CM052082.1:21853778-21877826 GCA_028453745.1 Agapostemon virescens
AGATGCTCGTAGAATCGATAAATCCGTTGTACAGTCTCGTTTGCATTTAATTTTAATTGTTTTGCATTTGTTTAAACGTTAGTTGCACGATGAGAAGTCACTTTTTATTGGCCGATGCAGTTGGTCGCATATTTTTAAAGGTAATTATCTGTATGATGTTGTTCTTATCTCTTGTACATTAGTTAGCCATTCGTCGCTTATCTACGCTCGGCGTTATCAGTTTAGAGCGATAAGTCTGTGGACAACAACGATAGCGACTAAGCTGAATCACTATCAAAGTTTCTTTCGATCATTATTTGTGTTCATACACAAATATATATATATATATACATCTGTATGATGAAAGGGAATATTCTTTATCGTTCTACGATAAAATACATATTCTATTTTATCATTTTTTAAAATAATGTAACACTTGTCGAAGCTCTCTAGCAACTGTGACCCGATTCCGTAATACGTTCACTTCAAAAACTAACAAGAAAAGAAATTTATAAATATTCAGTAAAATATCATTCTTCCAGCAATAATAATATTAAATTCCTGTCAATATCGAGTGAAATGCATTTATTAACCCTCTACACTCTGATCAATTTTAATTCCAAAAGTCGACATATTTTTGTACCTAGAACAGTTCCATTGCAAATGGTTCATTTCGCGCTTTAAAAATTTATTATTTGTTACTCGCACGCGCAACAAGTTTTATCGATTTCTTAAACGCAAACATAGCGATTTTCGACAATATGACAATTTTTAGCGCCGCCTCGGAAGAACCAATCTGGAGTGCCAATAATATTTGTCGAAAAGAAAATTACCAAGAGCTGCGAGAACATTGTTGCGACAACATTTTCGCAAAGTGCCTCGACGTTTGCGAATTCAAAGAATCTATCGATCTTGCCGGTGACAAAGATATCCACAGACCATTGGAAGAAACTGTTCGATAATCAATCTCGAAGATAAATTACTCTTTTTCGGTGAAGAGACCATGATTAATACAGTCGTTTAAATATTAGCATCGATTTAAAAAGTTTACTTCCGGCGAACTCGAGCTTTTAATGATCAAGGCAGAAACTTCTGCTTCGCAAGGGGAGCCCTAGATAACTTTATCGTTTTCTAATAAAATTCATTTAAAGAGCCATTAACGGACGAATCTTAAAATAGCCGACATTTTATGCACATTAACAAACACCGGGAACGAGACGCTGTAAATCACCGTTGTCATTCCCTAACAGGAATCATCGATAAAACAGTCTCTTTTCCAACGAGATAAATAACAATGCTCCAACTCAACTGATCCCTCAATTTTCTTAATTCTACATCACCAAAAAATAAATACTATTTCCGTTAAATTAGGGGCTACAGGGGTGAAGGTCACGCCAAGGTCACGTTTTTTAAACTCTCGTTAACAGAGATACCTGCCAGACGGAATTCTACAAGTTCGTTTTTTCCAGTCGAACAACTGATGAGTGCTTCTAAAATATATTCAACGATTAAAATTAACCTAAATCGAAGGGTGCGGGTGCATTCACCATTTTTGATACTTCTTTTCAGTATTTAAGATTGCAACGACCAAATTACTTTAATTCTTCAAGTTTCCGGCAGACAGTGAGTTAACAAAATTGAAACACATTTAAATTAGACCCACCACCATATACAGGGTGTCCAGAAAATATCTGGAAACCTTGAAAGGTATTCCCGACGTCATTTGAAGTATCTTCGTCTCTTACCAAAACGTTCTCTGAACATTTGTTAACGAGTTATTCACGAAAAACGCCAGCCAATCGAATTGCGACCGCAGCGAACAGGTTCCGCCCAGCGATGTCGCCATTGGTGCACCTGGAATTCATCCCCTGCAAGCTAAGCCATGATTGGCCTGTGTTTCTTTTATTAACAACTCGCTAACAAAGCCGAAGCGAAGATTTTTGCTAAGGAAAAAATTACTTCGAACGAGCTCAGCAATTATTTTTTTCAAAGAGCAATTGTTTTTCGACATTTCTTTGGGACACCCTGTATTGCTCCGAAGCAGCAGGCGGATATCGAGGTCGGCTGATTTCGTTTCATTAAGAAATTTCATCGAGATAATAACGGTAATTGACGTATCGGCGCGATACTTTCGAGTCGTCGAAACCGAAAGTTCCCCGGTGCAAAACTGAGAGAGATAAGCCCGCGCGGAACTGTTCCTCCGAAGTAATGGCCGAGGATTTTTTCTTTTAAGAGCGGAAACTTAGCTTCCTCGTAAAATTCATCTCCACGCGAGCGAGCGCAAGAGAGAGAGAGAGAGAGAGACAGTTCGTTGAAATTTTTAATGCGCCCTCGTGCTCTCGGGGGTGGTTTAAAGGCTGGTTTAGAGGGCGGCCAGGGCGAAGTCGGACCCCCGACGGGTTCTCTCCTTCGTTCATCGATTTCATGCAAAGTTATTCTGTTTGCCTGACTTCCTCGCGCAAAGAGAAACTCGAGGCACGAATTACAACATTAATTCAATTAAACTTTAGTTACACCGTGCACGGTATTAAAACGCAATTTCAGCATTCCCTGTTCAAACCGTAAATCAATCTCATCTTATCTCTGTATTTCGCTCTCTCTCTCTCTCTCTCTCTCTCTCTCACTCTCTCTCGCTCTTTCTCTTTTCCTCTCTTTCTCCCCCTTCTCGCTGTATTAAGTGTACGCAAATATTTTAGCCTTTGAAGAAACTCTTTTATTTATTTCCAACGTACGAACGATGCCATGGAACGTTAATTAAGTAGGTTGTTCGGACACGTCGATAACTAACAATTTATGATATTTGTGTTTATTCATGACTATAGTTTAGCGCTTTAGGAAATTCTTTTATTTATTTGCAAAGTACGAACGACGCCACCGAGCAATAATGAAGTTGGTTGTTTAAAAACGTCGATAAAGAACGATTTATAATATCTGTGCATATCCACGAAAATATTTTAACAGTTTAGAAAATTCTTTTATTTATCTGCAACGTACGAATGATGCTACTGAGCAATAATGAAGTTGGTTGTTTAAAAACGTCGATAAAGAACGATTTAAAATATCTGTGCATTTCCACGAAAATATTTTAACATTTTAGAAAATTCTTTCATTTATCTGCAACTGTTTAGAAACGTTGACAAAGAACGATTTATAATATTGTTGCATACCTACGAAAATATTATAGCCTCTAAATAAATATTCTTTTATTTATTTCCAACGTACGAACGATGCCATGGAACGTTAATTAAGTAGGTTGTTCGGACACGTCGATAACTAGCAATTTATGATATTTGTGTTTATTCACGACTATAGTTTAGCGCTTTAGGAAATTCTTTTATTTATTTGCAAAGTACGAACGACGCCACCGAGCAATAATGAAGTTGGTTGTTTAGAAACGTCGATAAAGAACGATTTATAATATCTGTGCATATCCACGAAAATATTGTAACATTTTAGAAAATTCTTTCATTTATCTGCAACTGTTTAGAAACGTCGACAAATAACGATTTATAATATTGTTGCATACCCATAAAAATATTATAGCCTCTAAATAAATATTCTTTTATTTATTTGCAACATACGAACGATGCCACCGAGCAATAATGAAGTTGGTTGTTTAGAAACGTCGATAAAGAACGATTTATAATATTTGTGCATATCCACGAAAATATTATAGCCTCTAAATAAATATTATTTTATTTATGTGCGACATGCGAACGATGCTATTCAGCGTTAATTAAATCGACTGTTTGCCCAGGTCGATGACAAACAATTTGCAATAATTACGCAAACGCAACCGAACAATTTTAACCATTTACTTCTACAATTCACTGTAGCCGCGCTCTGATTGGTCCCCGTTGTTTTGTTACAGGAAAACGAGGTCACGTATGACATTTGTACACGAACATTTTCGGTGCGCCCTGTGTCTAATCGATAAACTGGGAATTTCGTATAAAATGAAGATGATGGAATGGAACCGAGATGGTGGAACCGCGCAAAACTCTGTTCCTTCTTTCAACGATTTTAACATAATAATACGCGGACGTTCATTAAATTTACTTTTATCATTCAACGGTTTCACGTTTCACCGTGTTTGTTGTCCGCCCATAAAATTCCCGGTCTGGTTATTCCACATGAGCGAGTGAAAAACAAAAAAGCGCGATACAACTTTCGCGCACGCCTAATGAAACGCGTAAAGCGAGTAACGAGAAGCCATAAGTTTGGCGCGTTCAACGAATAACGTATTTCTTTTTATTATTCTTGTTCGTTTCTCTTTTCAAGGGCCCTGGAAATTGATCGAAACCGTTGCTTAGATGCTCGACGTGTAACATTTCTCTTACCGATATTCGATAACCGATCCGCGAAACGCTTTCGCCCGTGCGAAACCAGGAAAAATAGGCAATATAAATGCTGTTTCGACGATCGAACAGCGGAACAACAATGAACAACATAAAAAGAGAATGGAACAGAAGGGAGAGAAAAAAAATGGAGCGAAATGTTTTAGCGCGACTAAATGTTTTCGGAAAAACTATTCGATACGTTTTCGCGCGAGCCACTCGATCGCGATAATCGAACATTGCACACGCACGTATACAGAGGCAGAGAGAGAGAGAGAGAGAGAGAGAGAGAGAGAGAGAGAATGGCGAACTCGGACAATCGCTCGACAACGCGATTTATGATTCATCGTCGACAGGAAATCGCGACGCGACCGGATTAATCATGATTAACCGGGGACACGTTGCTGTAATTGCGTTCAATTTGTTCGGAATTGCGAAAATTCGCCTAGAACCCCTGTACGTATAACCTCTGTGCAATAAACATGACGTTATTATGTTACCGTTATTATTGATATTATTATTATCACTAGGGTTTTCATTATCTATTTGATGAGAGCAAGCGTTATCAATTCGGGACGATAAGTCCTGATGGCTGTAAAGATAATGATCGGGTTATATGGCACTCGAATGTTTCCTCTTATTACAGATGCAGATAAAATGTTTTATAATGTTCTGCGGTATGTCAATGGCAGCTCGTGTGCATTAAGGAATATTTTACAACGATTGTTGTAACTGTTATTCTGTTTGGCGTGCAGGAAAAATGTTTGTGTAAAGTCTGAGTGCTGTAAGAGACGTGTTAGATTTGATTTGTTTGGAGATTGTTCGTTGTACAATCAAATTTAGATTAAACTGATTTTTATTCGAATTTGTGATTAGTTTGTAATGATACGTTCGTTGGAATTTGAGTTTAAAAATAGGGTTTACGTAATTGACTGCTGGTTGAATTTATTTTTTTTTTTTGGTTTATTTATAATGATGTATTTGGAATCTAATTTTAAATGTTTGCTTCATCTAAATTGGTTTCTACTGAAATTTATTCTAATTCTAAACGTAAGCTATGTAATATTCATTTCTAATCAAATTTACACTCGGAGGAAATTGCCTAATAACGTATTCATTGCTGTCGAATTCTCAGTGGTGCCCATACATGTTTAATTCGTAACGGTGTCTATGCTCAAAGTTCATTTTCTAACAATATTCGTTGCAGTTAAATTATTAATACTGTTCGCATAAAATTAATTTCTAACGGTGCACTCAAAGTTAATTTTCTAATAATATTTATTGCAGTCAAATTCGTTATACTGCTCGTACAAAATTAATTTTTAATAGTGCACTCAGAGTAAATTTTCTAATAATATTCGTTGCAGTCAAATTATTAATACTGTTCACGCAAAATTAATTTGTAACAGAGTCTACACTCTAAATTAATTTTCTAACAATATTAATTGCTGTAAAATTTTTAATACCTCCTGCACCAAATTAATTTGCAATAGTGCACTCAAAGTAAATTTTCCAATATTCATTGCACTCAAATTCTCAATACTATTCACACAGAATTAATTTTTAATAGTGCACTCAAAGTAAATTTTCCAATATTCATTGCACTCAAATTCTCAATACTATTCACACAAAATTAATTTTTAATAGTGCACTCAAAAGTAAATTTTCTAATAATATTCATTGCAGTAAAATTCCCAATACTGTTCACACAAATATATTTCCAATAGTGCACTCAAAGTAAATGTTCTAATATTCATTGCACTCAAATTCTCAATACTATTCACACAAAATTAATTTTTAATAGTGCACTCAAAGTAAATTTTCTAATAATATTCATTGCAGTAAAATTCCCAATACTGTTCACACAAATATATTTCCAATAGTGCACTCAAAGTAAATGTTCTAATATTCATTGCAGTAAAATTCTCAATACTGTTCACACAAATATATTTCTAATAGTGCAATCAAAGTAAATTTTCTAATATTCATTGCACTCAAATTCTCAATACTATTCACACAAAATTAATTTCTAATAGTGCACTCAAAAATCAATTTTCCGGCAATATTCGTTGCAATCAAATTGTCAATACTGCTCACGCAAAATTAATTTATAACACTCGAGGTGAAATGATCTGTTTCGGTATACGCAAATCACATAAAATGAATTTTCGTGAACTCCATCGCCAAAAATGATACAAAATGGAACGAAGTAGACACCATAAACGAGTCTTCAATCAGGTTAACAATCTTAAAAAAAAGAAGAACAAACGTGCAACGACTCGCATCGAGCAAACATTTTTATTTTGCATTTGTCAGTCGGGACACTATTACGCCAACCTTTGTGACATAATGAAAGCGCATTTTCACCGTTTGCTTCCTGCAGTATCCCTTTTGGTAGCGTTTTACGACAAGCAATGATTACTATGGGACCGTACCGTCCCGCTCCCACGCGTGGATTACTATGATTATTTTTATTAGAATTGAAAATAAAGGGTAGCCGTGGCAAGGAAAGAAAACCGTCGCAGCGTCGTTCACGGAGAGTGGAGGTACACGGTGGATACAAGGATACTAAACACGAGATACACACTGTCGGCGAGCTGTACACGTCGTCATTTTGAAAGCTAATGGAAGGATAAAGGGGTGGGCTGCTGTCTACGGTTGTAAGGTTGCTATGAATGCAGGAAACCGCGAGAGTCCCATTGTTGTACGACATATTGGTTTTCTTGTTACCGCTTTGCCCCACTTTCGAGATGCTACTGTTTTCTTACCAGCGAATGCCACTATAAATTCGATAGTTTCATTGCGCAACCGATGCAACGTCGTTTCGCACGCAAGCTAAACGCACCAGCGATTAACACTTAAACTGCCCAACCAACAGCTTAAAAAATTCCAGAAAATCAAAGTAATTTATTTAATGCAGTAATAGTTGAAAATTTAAAATGTTCGACACATAGTTACCCTTCAACCTTCTTGTAGTCTCCAGATATAAACTAAATTAAGTGCAATTAATATATTCGCATACAAATTTATTTTTAAACATGGACAGATAATTTAAATGGAAATTTAATAAATACTTAGATTGCAAGGAGAAATGCTTGGTAATTAATTAATTTGAGTTGTCGATATTTTAATTATTAATAGGAAGCTAATAATTAAAAATGAAAGCATGTGCAATCGTTAGAAAATTTAGGTTTAGTTTGCAATGTGAAATGTTTCGTAATCATTATTTTGAGTTGTCGATGTTTTAATAATTAATAGGAAGCTAATAATTAAAAAGGAAGGCAAGTGCAATCGTTGGAAGATTTAGGTTTAGTTTGCAAGGAGAAATGTTTGGTAATAATTAATTTGAGTTGTCGACATTTTAATTATTAATAGGAAGCTAATAATTAAAAAGGAAGGCAAGTGCAATCGTTGGAAGATTTAGGATTAGTTTGCAAGGAGAAATGTTTGATAATAATTAATTTGAGTTGTCGATGTTTTAATTATTAATAGGAAGCTAATAATTAAAAAGGAAGGCAAGTGCAATCGCTAGAAAATTTAGGTTTAGTTTGCAATGTGAAATGTTCGGTAATAATTAATTTGAGTTGTCGATATTTTAATTATTAATAGGAAGCTAATAATTGAAAAGAAAGGCATGTGCAATCGCTAGGAGATTTTGATTTAGATTGCACAGAGAAATGTTTGCTAATAATTATTTTGAGTTGTCGATGTTTTAATTATTAATAGGAAGCTAATAATTGAGAAGAAAGGCAAGTGCAATCGTTAGAAGATTTAGGTTTAGTTTGCAAGGAGAAATGTTTGGTAATAATTAATTTGAGTTGTCGATATTTTAATTATTAATAGGAAGCTAATAATTAAAAAGAAAGACATGTGCAATCGCTAGGAGATTTTGATTTAGATTGCACAGAGAAATGTTTGCTAATAATTATTTTGAGAGGTCGATATTTTAATTATTAATAGGCAACTAATAATTAAAAATGAAAGCATGTGCAATCGTTAGAAAATTTTGGTTTAGTTTGCAATGTGAAATGTTTGATAATAATTAATTTGAGTTGTCGATATTTTAATAATTAATAGGAAGCTAATAATTGAAAAGAAAGGCATGTGCAATCGCTAGGAGATTTTGATTTAGATTGCAAAGAGAAATGTTTGCTAATAATTATTTTGAGTTGTCGATATTTCAATTATTAATAGGAAGCTAATAATTGAGAAGGAAGGCAAGTGCAATCGTTAGAAGATTTAGGTTATGGGGAATGCCGTGCTACTGGTTCGGAAACGGATTTTTGTGGAACACCGTGTCCGACAACGGATTTAATGGGTTTCTTTCGGACCCGGCTGAAGATGACACAATGGGGCAAAAATTTTAATGAACACACTTCAAACGAGACTCCATCTTCTTCTTTATCGAGAAAAAACCGTTCGTCCCGGTGCTGGCTTAGAATGATAAATCGACCAGCCGTGCGCGAAGCGAGCTCAGCATTTACATTCGTAAAGAGTAAGTTTCAAAGACCGGAACTCAATGGAAACTCATTCCGCCATTAATGATTCCATTCGACGGAAAAATAAACGTCGCAGGACAAACCGATCGATACTTGGAAAATCCTGTCGCGCGATTTTCTTTTCCCGGCGCCCGGTAAAAACGGGAAATCCATCATTTATCCGCGAATGACTTTTGCAATTCACGAACGACAAATACGTTTTCCGAAATTTCCTGAAAAACTTCGCAATACTTTGTAATATCTACTTAATATTTATCCGCGAAGCTTTGCAACGGCACAAAATGAAATTTCAAATCAGCGCGACATAAATATTGCAATTTTAAATTTTTTAAATGATCGTTAAGGCAAATTGTTCCGCTGGCAATTTCAACTTAATTTTAAATAAATGAGATTCTAATTTTTGTGGACGCATTCCTAAATTAGCAATTTCAATCAAGGATTCTAATCTCTTATTCTAAATAAGACTCTTCGAACACGCGATAATATTAATTATACCGAAAGAAATAATATGTAATATCTAATATGTATGTCTAATTTTCTTCAGTGCCGCACCGATTATTTAGTCGTAGCGTGTCGTGCTGATTTCTAAATTATAATGAAATTCAACATTTGTAAAGTTAAAACAGGTCAATAGGAATAAACTGCTCCAATAAACGAATCAAATAAGACAACTTAAATCGTAGCTATTGCATTCGAATTTATTCTCGACATAATCATTCAAAATAATTGTTTAAAATTACCAATGCAGATACTGTCGTTAACATTCTAAACAGACGTGTGACTGGTCTAAGAAAATTATTTCCAAAGCAAAGAGTTCAGACGATTACAGAAACAAGTACAAAAATTCTAAGGTTAAAATAACTCAATAGAAATCAACTGCTCGAATAAAATCAAAATAGTATTTATAAACAATTACTTAAATCGTAGCTAGTACATTAGATCTTGCTGTCGACATAATCATTAAAAATAATCGTTTAAAATTACCAATGCAGATCCTGTCGTTAACATTCTAAACAGACGTGGCTGGTCTAAGAAAATTATTCCTACAGCAAAGGGTTCGAACGACTATAGAAACAAGAACAAAAATTCTAATGTTAAAATAACTCAATGGAAATCAACTGCTCGAATAAAATTAAAATAGTACAAACAACTTCTTTGTAGCTAGCACATTAGATCTTGCTGTCGACATAATCAATTAAATTAGTCCTTTAAAATTACCAGGGCTGTCTCTCGACATTCTAAACGCACGAAACTGTTTCCAGAGAAAGAAAATTCCCAAAGCAAAGGGTTCAGACGATTAGAGGAACAAGTATACAAATTCGCCGTAGCAATCCCAATATCCACGGTCGTTCGTTCCCGCTTAGGGACAAGCAACGTTCGTAACGACAACCGCGAAAATTAAACAAGCATCCGGCGTTCGGCCCGGTCCATTACACCCACGCTAAAGGACGAAGAATTGAAAGAAGAAGAAGAAGAAGACTCAGAAGAATCAAAAGAAGAAGAAGAAGAAGAAGAGGCAGCTCCCGGCTGCCGTTTATCCGCGCGCGCGATCTCACGAAAGAGAGACGTATTCCGATGTAATCGTGGGCGTAGATCAAATCGTCTTATTAATACAGCCCGGGGTGGGTCGGAGGGGAGTGCTGTTCCCGAAAAGATCATCCCTGAAGTCATTATCGTCTCCCTCGAAAAACCGAGGGCGAGCGCGGAGGAGAACGAGATGGAAACGGAGAGATAGAAAAATCGAGGGCGAGAGAAAGAGAGAGAATGAAGAGAGGAGAGGAGAGGAGGGGAGCAGAAAAGGAACGAAAGAGGCAAAAAGGATACGTACACACTCTCGTACCCATAGGTGGAGGAGGCGCAGGCCAGGCAATGGGAATTCACCCCTGTGAAAAAAGTTGGTTTCATGGTCGGGAGTCGGGGTCTCGAGTATTGACAATGAATAGTTTTCTTCCCGTGGCAAAAGGTCGGTCGCATGGTGGGAGTCGAGAGCAAGAGCGAGAGAGAGAGAGAGAGAGAGAGAGAGAGAGAGAGCAGTCGAACGAGGCAGACTCGGAGAGCCTGAGAAGAAAAGAGAGGATGAGAGAGAGATTGAGAAAACGAGGGAGAGACTAACGGAAAGATAGAGAAAGGTTGAGGAGAGGCTGGAAAGAGAGAAGTTATTGAGGGAGCTAGCTGTAAGCTGGAACATAGTGCCGCGGAAAGAGAAACGCGAGGATAGAGAGACGAAGAGGACTCTGCATAGCTTCTGCTGAACTGGGAGAGAGAGAAAGAGAGAGAGAGAAAGGGTGAGAAAGCTGAACAGAGAGAGTAATTGATCGAGGGAGCAAACTGTAGTCTGTATGGACGCGAAGGAGAGAGAGAAACGCGACGATAGAGAAACGAGGAGGACTCTCCATAGCTGCTGCCAGTTAGAGAGACAGAAAGGAACGGAGAAAGAGAGAAAGGCTGAAGAAGAAGCTGAAAAGAGAGGAGAACCGATCGAGGGAGCGAACTGCACTCTGGAGCAGCCTGCTGGAGAGAGAAACGCGACGATAGAGAGACGGAGAGGACTCTCTGCAGCCTCTGCCAAACGAAGAGGGGAAGAGAGACCGAGAGAAAGAGCGAAAGGGTGAGAAAGCTGAAAGGAGAGAGCGATTGATCGAGAGAGCAAACTACTCCGAGGCAGGCTGCCAGAGAGAGAAACGCGACGATAGAGAGACGAGGAGTATACCTCCACAGCTTCTGCTAAACAGAGAGAGACAAAGTAGAAAAGGGAGAGAGAGAGAGAGAGAGAGAGAGAAAACTGTGGGAAAGCTGAAAAGAGAGACACAATCGAGGGAGCAAGCTGTACTTTGAAACCGCCTGCGAAACGGAGAAGAGCGACGGTAGAGAGAGGGAGAGACAAGTATCTCTCCTACAGTTTCTATACTAACGATGGTGAGAGGGAGAGATCGAGGGTGGGAGGGGATGGAGGGGAAGAACATGTGGCCCGACCGAATAGCTGTGAGCGGGACAGAAGCGACCCCCGGGTGGGGGAAAACAGAAATATAGAGAGATAAAGACACATGGAGAGACAGAATGGCAGATGGGGGTGGGGGTGGCAGAGAGGGGGTTAACAGAGCAGGAGAGAGAACAGGAGCGAGAAGGAGAGAGGAGATAACAGAGTAACACGGTGTAGAAAGGGACCGAGGAGAAACACCGAGGAAGATAGAGAACCCTGTCGGAGGGAGGGGGAAGATTTGATAGGAGGGATGGGTTTCCATGGAAACGCGTCGTACTCCCGACCAACTCGGATAGGATATATAGGTATATATGTGTTTACATACCTACATTAGATACATACATTATAGTATTATACGGCACATGTACAAGATACTCGTACGAGAAGAGCCGTAATTTGTAAGTCGATTTCATCTTTTTTCTTTCCTTCCCTCATCCTCCCCCTCTCTCTTTCTCTCTCTGTGTGTCTCTCTCTCTCTTTCTCTCGCTCTCTGTTGGCGCGTCGCAGTGCAGTGCATCTTGAAAGGTGAATTAGTACAACATTAAATATTAATATTTGATTCCACTGGCTTTTATTCCTCGTTTCCCCCTCTGTCCTCCCCCCGTAAGAGCGCGTATTCCTGCGCGTCCGAGCGAGCCGGCAATTCGATCCCGTGTTTGATTAATCGACTGCGGGTCTTTTTTGTGCGAAGATAAAAATTGTACGAGTCGATCCCGAGGAACGGGAATTAAACGAGAACGGAGCTTCCTATTTTATTAATTTTGACCAATCGAAAACAGTGTCGTGATTTATCTACAAATTCTCGCGTTTTGTTTATCCTACATTATTCTCCCCGGTCGGGAACTCGAAATTGAACGAAGCTTTCGTTGAACGATCGACCGGGAGATTGATTCGCGTTGATCAACGACCAAATTAATAAACGACGATGCGGAAGGTACAGTTTCGGAAATTCTGAGAGCACGCGGTTCGTTTAAATCGGAACGTTCTGCAAATGGAACTGCAAACGAACGCGAATTCGCATTAGGATCTGCAGTCCGGTTGCTTCTTATGAAATCAGCAATTAATAAAAAGCCTGTTCGCGTTCATTTTCATTTCTTTCGTCGTGGGAAATCGCACGCGAATTTTAATACCAGACAAAATTTTAATTACAAAAGCAAAATGTTAAGAGAATTTTTGAAATATCGTTGTATCGATCTCAGCTGTGCAATAATGGAAATTATACGTGAATAACAATGTTAACTGTACGTTAATAGACCACGTATTCGCTGCCGATAAATTCTTTGTGGATGTTCCAGCGATGACAGCAATTTTATAAACGAATCGATTAAACGGTCTACTTGCCGTAACGCGTTAATTCCTTCTGGGATTATTATACAAAATGTTGAATAGAAATCGTATAGGATGATTGCGTTGCGATACGATTGTGTTATGATTATACGTCAGTCATTTGCATATTGATTTCTCGTGTATTGCAACTGCACGCTCGGACTGCGAATTCTATGCATTAATGGCAAAACGGTTTGCTGCTATTTATTGGCTGCACGATTTAATTCGTGGCCATCGAAATTAATTAATTACAACCAGTGCAAAATATTTTGTTTAACGCCAACAACCCTGCCGAACAATGAAAACCGATCTGCGCATAATAAAACGCGCGTTTCCTTTATCATTACCTTATTGAATTTTTCTTTCGATTCGAATTTCAGTGAATGCGTCGATTTCGTTTAACACTGGAACCACCGAACCGGTCAAAATGGTCCCTAATTTTATCTTCCACAATTATTGAAATTATAAAAGTATTCTGATCGGAATGTTTCGAATGAACTTATTCATTGAAGCAGACATTACGATGAAAATTGTTGGAGGTCTTAATAAACGCAGTCTTGTTGTTATTACGAAGCAATATACGTCGGTAGCATTTGGACCGTTTATTTTGAAAGTGGTGTAAGTCCCTTTTTTAAAAAATGAGATATGACGTAATTTATGCTGAATTTAGTGTAAACTTTTTGTTTATAACTAGTTAGTATTTAATATCTTGAAAAATGCCTATGCTTTGTTCAATTTAAAATTGCCCGGTAAAAGAAATTGCGTAACCATTGATTATGAAAGTGGTGTAAGTCCAATTTCCATAGACAGAAAAAATGGCATTACGAAAAAAGAATTTCCTGTACACACCACAGGATTATTATGACGTTTATAAACCAATGTAGACAACATAATAAATTTATTTTACACGAAATGAAACGAGAGAATCTCGTTTCAACGAAAAATCTACAAAACGCAATTAAAAAACAGATAAGAAGAAACACTAATGGAGAAAAAGTAAATTGGTTGCAAATATGTTGGATGAGATTTTGCAAAAGTGCACCGTATACTATTTCATATAAAACATCAATGGAGGACACAGAATTTAAGACTCTAAATTTATCACCTACACGTCGGGGAAGACCGACAAAATTTGAAAAAATCGCCCTGGCGCATTTGCATCACGATGCCAGGCCTATTACATACGAAAAATATAAGGATATGCAGCAGCTATTACCTTATGTACCTCCTGTGCATCATGAATATTTCAAAACGCTGCCACACGAAGAGCATAAATAATTAATAATACCAATATCTTGTGTTAAGTTTAACAATATATAAATATAATTACCGTTCAAAATAAAAGATACTAATTCTATTTTATTTCTTGTTATTATTTATAAACAAAATTGGATTAATATGAAATATATTTTAAGTGATATTTCTTATTTCAAAACTGAAATTAAATGATATTTACAATTGACTAATTATGAAAGTGGTGTAAGTCCATTTGCAGCCTGGAAATATATACTATTTTAGTTAAATTCGCCTAAAAGAAATATATATATAATCAAATTACATATTGATAAATTAGTACAAACATTCCCAGACCTCACATAATTAACCTACATTTTTTAATTGTCAGATCTGCTAACATTTAATTTTCTCGAAACAGAGGAAAATGGACTTGCACCACTTTCTACATAAATAGTCCATTTATTACTCGGTAGTTTTATTGTTAAAACCGATTGCCATAAAATTAACGTATTATTTTAGAAGCAAACTGAAGTACAATATGGAGGGCAAGCTTCGTTATCGAATAAGCGATGATAATTATTAATAAACTCTTTTGTAAGAATTAAACAGATAAATATGACAAATAATCGTAAAATCGTCAAATAATTCGTAAATATTAGTTTGCGCAAAAAGGAGTCCATTATTTTTACGTTTATGTCAAGACTTAACACTTTATCGACCGGAAGCCTATTAATAGGCTTTTCAATATTTGCGCTGTACAAAAATGAAGCTTAAAATTCTATTTTTACATTCCAATTTGTAACAACATTGTTAGACAATATTATTGGAGATGCATTGTTGTTCCGCAAGAAAAATTGCTGTCAGCGTTGAAAGACCCATTAAAAAGTTTTCAGTCATGGATCATGGACCTTACAAAAATTCTGAAATAATCGCCGGTCGATAAAGTGTTAATTAGTGGATGTCTTTTCTCCTAACCTAATGCACAAATAAAGACTGTCACCAAGACAACAACCCGATACAATGTTACTAATACAGTCGACACAACGTTCGCCTCGCTGTTCGCGATTCTCGACGATTGATTTTCGCAATCGTGAGTAGACAATCGCGACCTCCTGGTTAAACAGCTGTGGACGACTTTGCGCGAGCGGAAAATTAAATCTGAATCGGCGACGCAAAGTAGAAACCGCAAAAGAAAATGGCGACCGTGCAGAAACTTTGCGGAGAGGGGTTCCTTTGTCCGGGAACCGCTTTTCGCATGCATCGCGGCGTAAAATCCGCGTGCTCGTTAATTTGCGAATATAAATAAGATAAAATATTATTCGCCAATTATCTGGTAGTTGAATAACTCCGCGAAATTCAAAGAATGCCCAGGGACCCGGCGAAGGAACGCAACGTTAAATATTAATATTTCATTACGCGCTTTTATTCGACGTCTCTCTCTAACCCTCTCTTTTTCTCCCTCATCCCCCTTCCTCCCGCCCACTCTTTTTCTCTCTCTCTCTCTCTTCACGTCGCGTTGTATTTGTATAAACGGGGAATAAAGAGGAACAATATCCGCGTGTCCCCCGTGAAATATTCCAACGTTTAATTAAGTAAAATGTTGATTACATTTCGGAGTTGAATTTGCGGGGAACATCGCAAATAAAATGTAGCGGAAATAACGCAAGAATAATTTACAAACTAAATATAACTCACCGGCCGGCCGGGCTGCCGTATATATGTATGTACGTATATTATACACCATGTATACGTAATATAAAAATATTTTTCAGAATATTCATTTCCAAAATGAAGTCTCCTTTCGAGCGTAACCTTCGCGCGTGCTCGTGCACGATCGCAGTTTTTAATTTGTATAGATTTATTCGACGTAATCGGGAAATTCGCCAATAATTTTACGCGGCGATTGTTCGCCGGTCGTTCTGGCGCGATTCAATCCGAAACAATGGCCCCGTCCGATTAAACAATTACGTGTTTAGACACCTGTCAGCTCGTTAGAAAAACGGAATATTATTCGCAGACAGGACACTGTGTGTGTGTGTGTGTGTGTGTGTGTGTGTGTGTGTGTGTGTGTGTGTGTGTGTGTGTGTGTGTGCCTTGCGCGTATCTGTTTTTTTGCGCGCGAGCGCGCGATAAATAACGCGGGACTGTTGATGCCTATGCAAATTCGCAACGCCGTGGAATAAATTACAAAGACACGAGTCACACTGCAAAAATGTATTTCTCCCGCGAAGGCCGACGGTTGTATTGAAAATAATATGAAAACCGACGGTGCGCCGCCCACGATCGAATTTTTCCATTGCGGTCGCGTCGTTTTTGTTTATGCGAAATTTTTTTCGATCCCGTCCGGCATTCCTTGCAGTCGCGGATTTTTTTCGTGGACCGTTAAACAAAATGTAGCGCGCGTTAGAGGGCCGGGGCGAGATTGAATAATTTCCGTATTATTGGCAAGCCGTAATATCATATGGAATTTCATCCGCGAATCATCGACGGGGTCGGCGTATTAAAAAAATAACGGAGAAATAATAATAATATAAAAAAAAAAAGGATCCCGGAACGTATTGTTCCGCGTTCCTGATTTTTCCTGCGTTCACAGAAACACAGAAAACCCGGGGAGCGCCGTCCCTGATTAATTATAAAACAAAGTTTATTCGAGCACGGCTCTGTAAGCTTAAATTAATTGGAACGAAATAACATGTAATTACTTTCGCGAGCCAGGTTTCAGAAAATGAAATGTAAAGTAAAACTGCGCGCGCGGGATTTTATTAAAGTCTGTATCTTATTCACTTTCCCGAGCTATTTCCGCGAAATTAAATTCGCGCGAGGCGAACGAAAAATAATATTCGCCGGCGCGCGGGGGATGATAAAAATCAATTAGGCGAGCACGCCTAGCGCGTGGTACACCGGTGTATCGAGGAAACAATGCTGTAAACAAAGAATAACACTATCCAATAAATTACAATTTTATTTTCCGCCGGCTGATTTTTATTTCCGACGCAACGAAGACACGGAAAAATTAGAAAAACATTTTTCTCCGTTCTGCTGCAATTTTCCTGAATCATTATCGTTATTCTAACCGTAGAAATTCTAACGATCGTATACGCTTCTGTACGCTCTCCGAAATATAACGGTACACCTTTTCGTACGGTTATGAATATTTAAGCGTGGTCTACGAATCGTCAATTTGATAATTGCCGTTTGAAATGCTGGCCTACTGTGAATGTTGTTCGAACATGCTTAAATATTTATTATTTCGTAAAAATGGAAATGTCGTTAGGTTTGGGAGAGTCTAAACAACGATCGTATGTTGTTTATCTGTTATAACTTAAATTATTAATAATTATTTTCAAACAATTTTTAACGAACAGTCCTGCGTTCGAGCCACGAATTTTTATTTTGGCAAGTTTAAAAATTGAACATTATTTTATTAAGTTGTTCGGAAAGTAAAAAACGAAATTACTTTCCGAACAATTTTATAAAATAATGTTCAATTTTTAAATTTACCAAAATAAAAATTCATGGCTCGAACGCAGGATTGTTCGTTAAAAATTGTTTGTAAATTGAAAAAGAAGAAACGTTTACTATTTTATTCGTAGGAGTCTACAGTCAGAAATACAAAACTGTCTGTATGAAAATTGTAGACTGAAATGTCGCCTCTCAAAAGCGCGTCAGTTTCACGCAATCTGATTAGGATTGTTGAATATACGACACCAAACAACATCTACTGACAAAAATCTCTTAATACTTTCCTGACTATCCAATATATATTTTGACACGATTGACGAAATACAAAACTGTCTGTATGAAAATTGTAGACTGAAATGTCGCCTCTCAAATGCGCGTCAATATCACACAATCTGATTAGAGTTGTTGAATATATCACAGCAAACATCTGCTGACAAAAATCTCCCAATACTTTCCTGACTATCAAATATATATTTTGACACGATTGACGAAATACAAAACTGTCTGTATGAAAATTGTAGACTGAAATGTCGCCTCACAAATGCGCGTCAGTATCCCACAATCTGATTAGGATTGTTTAATATACGACACCAAACAACATCTACTGACAAAAATCTCTTAATACTTTCCTGACTATCCAATATATATTTTGACACGATTGACAAAATACAAAACTGTCTGTATGAAAATTGTAGACTGAAATGTCGCCTCACAAATGCGCGTCAGTATCCCACAATCTGATTAGGATTATTTAATATACGACACCAAACAACATCTGCTGACAAAAATCTGCCAATAATTTCCTGACTATCCAATATATATATTTTGACACGATTGACAAAATACAAAACTGTCTGTATGAAAATTGTAGACTGAAATGTCGCCTCTCAAATGCGTGTCAGATTCACGCAATTTGATTAACATTGTTGAATATACGACACCAATAAATCTCTGAATACTATTCCGACTGTCCGATATTATTAAGAAATTGTCGAGCCGGCAAATGAATATTTCGATTAGGTAAATTGCTCGCGGGGGCAACGCTCGCATAAATTCGCAGGGATTCCATTCGACGGCGACAAAGGCGACAATCAGAAACAAGGTATGCAAAGGCGAAAGATTCATGGGTCAATGAGGCCTTAGAGATACTTTAGAAATACAGTGTTCCCCTCTCTCGATCGACGCCGGAGTCCGGGAGGGCGCATTGGCGTAGAACGCCGTCAACAGAAATAGAATTTCAATAAAGCAGGTTTTCAAGCGATCACGTGAAAAGCTCGCTCTCCCGCCGCGCTCGCGCACCCGCTCCAACCCGCTCCGGCCCGCTCCGGCCGGCTCCCGACCAGCTCCGACCGGCTCCGACTCGCTTCGACCCGCCCGCACCCGCCGCGAATCACATATTTGCATGGATTTGAATAATAATCGCGTTACGTAATTCGAGCGGATTACGAAACCGTTTTATCTCCCCTTGTTAATTACGCTTCTTATTACAAATTGAAAACACGCATTCCCGCCTATCTATGGACCATTCTTTCCGCCCGTCATTGTACTCATCTGGGACTCGAACAGAAACAAACATAAACAACCCTTATCGATGCCTGTATCCACTCCTGCAACATGGACATTGCATTCCCGGCGCATTCCATTTATCCGTCCAATTGTCATCTTTTTTTCTTCGACGATGTTAAACAAACATTCGTCCGTTGAAGCATTTTATTAATGATCTATCGGAATCGTTTTACAGCTCCTTCGATTCCCTACTTTTTCGATTTGTGAAGAATTAACATGGTAGACACACGACTAGCTGATTTTGGAAATTTTGATCAATGAAAAATTGATTAAAATAGAAAAACGAGTAGTTGATTTTGCAAACTGAAAGCTGAAGTGTGGAGCATTGCGTTGTCAGTAAACTATAGATGCTTGAAAAACTATTAAAATAGAAACAGAAGTAGTTGACTTTGCAAATTGCTGCTTTGAAAATTGAAAGCTGAACTATGGAGCATTGCATCGTCAGTAAACTATTGAAGTCCAGGAAAAATTATTAAAATAGAAATGAGTAGTTAATTTTGCAAATTGAACGCTGAAGTATGGAGCACATTGCGTTGTCAGTAAACTATAGATGCTTAAAAAACTATTAAAATAGAAACAGGAGTAGTTGACTTTGCAAATTGCTGATTTGAAAATTGAAAGCTGAACTATGGAGCATTGCATCGCCAGTGAACTGTTGATGTCTAGGAAAAATGATTAAAATAGAAAAACGAGTAGTTGATTTTGCAAACTGAAAGCTGAAGTGTGGAGCACTGCGTTGTCAGTGAACTATAGATGCTTAAAAAACTATTAAAATAGAAACAGGAGTAGTTGACTTTGCAAATTGCTGCTTTGAAAATTGAAAGCTGAAGTGTGAAGGAATACATCCCCAGTAAACTGTTGATGTTTAAAAAGTAATTAAAATAAGACAGAGTAGTTAATTTAGCAAATTACTGCTTTGAAAATTAAAGGCTGAACTGTGTAGAATTGCATTGTCAGTAAACTGTTGATGCTTAAAAAATAATTAAAATAAGAAAGAGTAATTAATTTTGCAAATTACTGCTTTGAAAATTGGAAGCTGAACTGTGTAGAATTGCATTGTCAGAAAACTGTAGAATTGCTTATGTAAAATAATTAATTATAAATTTGTTGTAAGCTCAATTCCTTCGTTTAATCATGTAAAAAGTAACCACAGTGGCATATTTAAATTCTGCAAAGGATTTTACAATTGTTTCATTTGCTCCTCGAATTGTTAAGATGAACGACGCCTTAGTTAGTATAAAATAAGGCTATTCGCGACGACTATAATTAATGGAACGTTGTGCACACGATAGAATGCCGAATATAACGCTCGATTTTGTATAATATCGATTGCTCCGGATTCGCGAATAAAGATAAAATTTTTGCATACTAGTGGATTTAAAAATAAAGAGCATTTCACCGACGAGGTATTTCCGAACGCTTGTCCGTTAATAAATAAACGAAGCCAGAAGCTTTAAAAGGAACATTTGTACGCAAATTATGAGCAGACTCTCGGGCGGAGGGGAAAAAAAAACAGCAAAGATTAAAAAGATGATAAAACGAAAAATTCGATGGAATTAAAGCTACGTTATTTTATGAGCAGGAAGCCAGGCGAGAGTGCACTGCAACTTTATTTAATTTCAATTGCATCGGATTTGCGTACAAAGAAGAGAATTTGCATAGAGGTTTGCAAGCGAAATTGCATTTCAAGTATATTTTCCTTTGGTAGAACTTTCATATTTCACAAGCGAAATGTGTGCATGAATCTTGAACAGTTTCTCAAAAGTATACTCGACAAGATCTTTTAAAAACGAATATTTTAACGCGGTAAATATCCTGCTCTTGATTGCAAATTTATCGACGACCGGCGCGGGCGCGATTTTATTAAATCATGATCGCCTTGGATTCGCATAGAAGCAACAACGCGATTATTCATTATTCTGGCGATGCTTCTGCAACGCTCTTCTCATTAATAAAATAAAGCGACAAAGATCTCCAGCAAGGGTGAACAAATTTCGAAATTTTTCGAAAGGTTTCTCCAAAAATAAACTCGACAAAATGTTATAAAGCCAATGTTTCCGAGATTGAACGGCGTGTCGTATAATTACGAATTTATCGAAGCCGGACGCGATGCAAATTTATTCTGCAATTGCACAACTGCGATTTCAAATGTACATTCGTATGTTGTAAGCTAAAAATCCTCCCGCGTTATTATTTAAAATACAATGTTTACATCGTTGCGTTTGCATTGCAAAACACTGATAGAATTTTAAGCGTAAGCATAAAATATTCTAAATCGACAGAAATGCGCTGGAATCGCACAGCTTCGAGCTCGAAGGGTTAACAAATGAACGAAGAGGCCTAGAAAAATTTGTGCACGAAATTTGCGCAATTTTGCGAAACGCTGGCTCTCGAACGAGATCCGCAAAACGAACGTATTTACGAATCCAAAACCAATTTCTATAAGGAATGTTATAAAGCCAATTTTTCCGACGAGATTGAACTGCGTGTCGTATAATTACGAATTTATCGAAGCCGGACGCGATGCAAATTTATTCTGCAATTTCAAATGTACATTCGTATGTTGTAAGCGGTCAATTCCGGAGCACCGCTAAAAATCCTCGCGCGTTATTATTTAAAATACAATGTTTAAATCGTTGCGTTTGCATTGCAAAATACTGATAGAAATTTAAGCGTAAGCATAAAATATTCTAAGTCGACAGAAATGCGCTGGAGTCGCGTAGCTTCGAGTTCGAAGGGTTAACAAATGAACGAAGAGGCCTAGAAAAATTTGTGCACGAAATTTGCGCAATTTTGCGAAACGCTGGCTCTCGAACGAGATCCGCAAAAGGAACGTATTTACGAATCCAGAACTGCAATTTCGCGCGCACATATCGCGGGTATAATTTTCATTTTTCAGACTGCAGTCTTTCTGCGAAGGGTGGTTAAATAAACAAAATAAGAAGGCACGGCGGGTTGGGAAAGACAGTGCGGGCGCCTCGTGAAAATTAATCGCCGGAAGTTCGAAGGAGCATGCGAGCGAAACACGGCTTTTTACTACTTTTATCGCGAAACGGCCGCCATTTATATTCATAACGAAAACACAACGAGCTGTCGCGAGCGAAACAGAGGCCAAGATTCGCGCGAGAAACGCCTCGGCGTCGTCCTTCGAGTCATTTCTTTCTCTATCCCTCTCTAAATATAGTTCGAACGAAAAGCCGCGTTCATTTTTGCACGTCGAGCATCGTGACGTGTCCCTCCTCCTCGAATTCAAGATCTACCGAACGATCGAAACGATAATCATTAATCGTTCGTCGGTAATTACGGGCACGATAACACAAACTGAATTGAACTCGATACTTAACCGCAAATATTTACCCGTCGTTCCTCGATTCGCCAAACCCTTCCCGCCCCCCAGCGAACCCCTTGCCAATCATCTGAATTTGCAGAACGTATCGCGAAGGCATCGATAATATCCGAATCCGCAGATTGTTGGCACACTGGCCAAAAAATCCGATGCAATTTTGAATATTCTCGCGTCTCACGGTGTAATCTTTGAACGCCAGAATCTTATTGCAAATTACGAATTGTAAATATTGCGGATTTTTACGCGGAATAAGAACCGGCCGCGCCGATCTCCCTCCAGACCGCGTCGGCGCTTATTTCGTCAACCCATAGCACTCAAAATAATTTTAATTCCAAAATCGCAACACTTTTTTCACGTAAAATAATTCCATTGTATGTGGTAAATTTACTTTCGCCAATATAAAGTTTATTACTATTTTTCGATGCAGCATTTTCACCGACTAATTAACAAGATAAGCGCCACGCCGATTTTGCGTTATTTAGGTATTCGTCGATATTTCAGTACGTTTATTAATTTATTAATAGAAGGTAATTTTTTTTAGTTGCATATTGTATTTTATACTGTTAGTCGCCGGCGACAGTCGCGGTCTAGACGGAAATTTTAGCTAAACTAATTAAAACGTTAAACGCCACGCCGATTTTGCGTTATTTAGGTATTCGTCGATATTTCGGTACATTTATTAATTTATTAATAGAAGGTAATTTTTTTTAGGTGGCATATTGTATTTTATACTATCAGGCACCGACAACAGACGGAAAGTTTAACTAAACTTTGTTTAACTAAACGTTAAACTTTCCGTACTTAAACATTCTAGGACATTCGAATCAATTGGTGTATATTATGGTGCATTTTAGAATATTATTCTATATCCTGGTACATCCTAATATAATCTTGTATATTCTGTTATTTTTATCATATGTTGGTATATTCTGCTTTATTCTAGCGTATTCTGGGATATTCTAGTATATTTTTGTATATTCCAGAATATTATAGTGCATTCTAGTGCATTTTAGTCCATTCTGGTATATCCTGGTGCATTGTAGTATATTCTTGTATATCATAATATGTTATGTCATATGCTGTTATATTCTGCTTTATTCTAGTATAGTCTGGGATAATCTAGTATATTTTTGTATATTCCAGAATATTATGGTGCATTCTACTGCATTCTAGTCCATTCTGGTATATCTTGGTGCATTCTAGTATATTCTTGTATATCATGATATGTTATGTCATATACTCTTATATTCTGCTTTATTCTAGTATAGTCTGGGATAATCTAGTATACTTTTGTATATTCCAGAATACTATGGTGCA
>CM052082.1:21880450-21897929 GCA_028453745.1 Agapostemon virescens
TTTTCGGAGCCGTTTCGAAAATGGGGAATCGTCGTATAAAATCGGTGCTCAGAACCGCCTCGGGTATCACCAATTTCAAAATCCTATGGACTTTCCTATGGCACCCTTGTACCACCGGCGAAGAACGATAACAGAGAGCGGAGAAAGGTTTCCCGGAGATTCGTTAAACACTCGATTTACATTTGCAATTTCGCTGGCGTTCGCGCAGCGTCTCATTAGCGAACAATACGACATAAATGAATGACGGATGGCCGTCGCTTGTGTGCATCGGTGTGCAGTATGCACTCCGAACGTGATTTTCATTCGTTGGCCGATTATGGGGATGCGGAGGACCGCCCTCGCTCTGGAAACACGTTTTCCCGCGGATCGTTCGAATCGGGAAAACTCTGACCCGGTTTGTTCCGTGCGACGACGGTGGCCAAATTAATGTGCACTGGAATTCCTCGATTCGAATTCTGTCCCATCGTCCACGCTGTTATTCTATCCGTTTCTATTAGCGGGCAGAAACGGATTTCGAATCGGATTCTCATCCCCCCCCCGTTGCACTATGATTCCGTGATTCAACGGCGACGCCGCCGTCGCCGCGACTCGTCGACAATGTGTCGTTTAACGTTAACAAAGTCCAATTACTCTTCGACTAAGGCAGGTAACGCGACTGGTATTTATATAATCGGCATTGTATCGTGTCTACGTTTCCATGGGAAAATTTATCAAAGCTACCCGCATAAGTTCTGTCTCTCCCACTCGGCCGAAGAATAGCCGAAGAATTCTCGTAATCTTTCCAACATTCTCTGACCGTCGCACTCTGCCGGAGAGCTATCATTATTGTACTCACGCCTTCCTAGCGGATAACGCCTCAATTATGGTTGTAATAGATCGAAGGAGCACCGTACCTGCAAGCAAACAGGAAATTGTAAGTTACAGCGTCGATCGTGATCAATAGCAATCGGCGTACGCATATTCTGTCGTGCACAGTCTTCGTCGCAGACTGCCGATCTTATGGCAACGATATTAGTGATTTATGCATTCGTTATTTTCTTACGCGTTTATTGTTCGCGACGAAAATGGGCAATTAACACGTTGAATGTCATGGTGGTTACCGGTGACCGGCGCCATTGTGTTGTTTCAGAATGGTTATCATTAAATTAACCCTTTGCACTCGAATGGCACCTCCAAAGCGCCATTAAAAATTGTCACACTATTATTTAACACTAGAACGACGGAACGAGTCAAAATGACTCGTTACTTAATTCTTATTTGACAGTTGTTGAAATTATAAGAATGTTCCCACGAAAACTTTTCATATAAACTTGTTCATTAGAACATTTATTAACACAGAAGTTCGAGAAGCTTTGAATAATTGCAACCTTGTCATTATTATAAAGCGATGTATATTGCTATGGTTTAATGCTCCATCATTCTAGTGTTAAACAACTTTTACATCGCTAGGTCTACAGTTAACACGTTAAGCGCCACGCCGAATTTCTGTGCCGTTTTGTTCAAGCCACGATTAGCCGTCAGGCGGGCCTTGCCGGGCCGCTCGCCGATAGACGAATCAGAGTATAAACAGTATAGTAACGTAATGCGCTTAACGTGTTAAGCAGAACTCTCAAAATCTAAACTAGCATATCAGGGGACTTCAGGAAGCTATCTTTTATCAACCCCAATTTTTCCCATTTTCGCCAGTGATCGCCCCGACATTTCAAAGTCGTGCCACGACTGCAATTCGATTCCGATCGAGCTAAAATTTGGCATACACTTTGCCTATCCATCTAGAAACGTGTAGCCAAAATTACAAAAGAATCGGAGACCTAAAGATTTTTCGCGATTTTAAGAAGGGGTATACCTTCAATATTTAGCGATTTCGTGGCAATATTTGGCAAATCTTTGAAGTCGTGCCCCGACCAAACTATTAGAGCTATCGACATGAATCCAACGGGAAAATCTTCCTCAAACCTTCCTCTTTAAGAAAAGCTCCCACAATTTAGGTTAGCATTTCAGGGAAATCCAGGGAGCTTCGTTTTATCAACCCCATTTTTTCCCATTTTCACCATTGATTGCCCCGAGATTTCAAAGTCGCGCCACGGCTGCAATTCGATTCCGATCGACCTAAAATTTGGCATACACTCTGACAGAGCGTCTAGAAACGTGTTCCCAAAATTACAAAAGAATCGGAGACCTAAAGATTTTTCGCGATTTTAAGAAGGGGTATACCTTCAATATTTAGCGATTTCGTGGCAATATTTGGCAAATCTTTGAAGTCGTGCCCCGGCTAAACTATTAGAGCTATCGACATGAATCCAACGGGAAAATCTTCCTCAAACCTTCCTCTTTAAAAAGAGCCCCCATTTTCTAGGCTAGCGTTTCAAGGGACTTCAGGAAGTTACCTTTTCTCAACCCCATTTTTCCCATTTTCGCCATTCATCGCCCCGAAATTTTAAAGTTGCGCCACGGCTACAATTCGATTCCGATCGATCTAAAAATTGCCATACACTCTGACCGAGCGTCTAGGAACGTGTAACCAAAATTACAAAAGAATCGGAGACCTAAAGATTTTTCCCCAATTTTTCGCGATTTGTAGAAGGGGGTTACCTTCAATATTTAGCAATATTTGGCAATATTTGGCAAATCTTTGAAGTCGTGCCCCGGCCAATATATCACATATGGGTGACAGAATTGTTTGCCCATGTTTAAAAATAAATTTGTACATTAATCTATTCATTGCGCTAAATTTAGTTGAGATCTGGAGAATAGAAGAAGGTTGAAGGATAACTTTGTGTCATACATTTTAAGCTTTCAATTGTTGCTTCATTAAATAAATTACTTTGATTTTGTGTAATTTTTAAGGTCCTTGGTTGGACAGTTCAAGTGTTAACGTTAGAACTACCAAACCAGTAATTTCGACTGGTGCTTGGGTTTTTCTTTCGCAATTATTGAAGTTGTAAAAATGTTTTACATATTTTATTTTATGTATAGCTTGGAATAAAAATTGTATGAAGTTTTAATAGATGCAGTCTCGTCATTACGAAGCAATGTATATTGTTGGATTTATTGTAAGATAGTTCTAGCGTTAATGTGATAAATAAATTGTTAGAATCTGCAACTGTAGCTCTATTGCAAATTTTCTTGTAAAAATATCGGTAAAAGTTGACATTTGTATACACTTTGGTAATCGGGAATTGAGCGGAAACTTGTCAGGGAGACAAGTCAAGAGACAAGACAAAAATTGAATAGATCCTGCCATTTTGAAACTGTCTAGACCACTTTGACGTTTTCGTGTCCACCGTTGACATTCGTGTAATAGAATACTCGATGCTTCGTATCAATTTTTATAGAATACGTCTGAACCTCTAATAATAACGCGAACTAATAATATCTACGCTTCTATGAAGGATCGATGAAATGTTTCTTCTAATAATATTTCATTATTCTGTGAGAGAGTTTTGCGATAGTTATTTAATAGGTATTTAATTAAATGATAATTTGTTTAATACAATTGCATATAATTTGGCAGTAATTCAATGATAACTGGCACACGTAAACTCATCAATTAATCGATCTGTGTATCTTTGGAGATCTATCATTTATAACAACAGAAAAATGATGATAAATGCGTGATCGTTAATGTTTGCTGTATTAATCTAATGTTTGCTAATTAATATCGAATGGCCGGACCCTCTGATCGAACATTTACTAATTATACGTTATACATCGGTTCGTACAAGCTCAAAATTCGGAGAAACAGATTTTTGAACGCATTATTTCAGTTTGGAAATCTTCACGATTTCAATCAAATGCGATTCTACGAAAAATTTTATTTCGCAACCGTTACCCATTAAAAATCGTTCCAGTTTGTCACGAAATCCAAGCTAATCGCTCCCAACTTGAAAAACCAAATTTTTTCTCAACGATGGAATACTCAAACGACCAAAATTTCATCACTCATTCCGAACACCAAAACGACTTCAATTTTCCTGCAAAACCAACAATATTCTTTCGATCAGTTTCCTCACTATTTTAAGTAACTTCTTCACAAAATTTCTTTGTCATATTACCTATTAAAAAGTCCCTCAGCTGCACAAAAAGAAATCTAAGCTAATCAGTCCATATTGAAAGAGGGGAAGAACAGTTTCTCAAAGATTGAGTACTCGGTCGCCTCACTGGGCAATTAAAAAGAAATTGTGGGCATCAACTTGTTAACGATTAACTATCCGGAAGTTTTCTCGTCTCGTCTGCCGAGCATTGCTATTTTATCCCCTCGGCTAGGTGAGGTGAATTATTATCAACGGTGGGGGAAGCAACGATTGCAACGAGCCGTGTGTACCCATCCTTCATAGTCGAACGGTTAAAGTCCACGGGCACGTAAGGTAACCGATAATGCGTTAAGTAAACCGCCTTGATGTCGAAGAACAGCATGCGGGGGAGATCGGGGTACGCGAGAACTCGAGGACAGGGAGCTCCCGAGGGAAAGAGGGGACAGCAGGATAGTGGAAGGGGGACAGGGCGACACAGTGTCGGTGCAAACCGCTGGAATTCGTTATCACTTCGCCCACGCGTCGCCGCGAGTAATCGTTTCACCGTGAAAACGAATACCGCTTTTAAAAATACCCGCCGAAAATAACCGATCATGCGCATTGGTCCCTTCGCACAGCTGGCCAAAATTCAAGTCTCTGCGAAAACCGTTTCCCGGTATGTTCTGCTGATTTTTTAATATACTGTAAACAATGAAATATTCTAAATGGAAAATGCAAAACTACCCTAATGAGCGTTGTTCAATTACTTTATTTTGGACAATTTGAAAAGCTGGACAGAATTCAACATTTTAGACAGTCTCTGGGAACATTATCAGACCAGTACTGTTCGCCTAATTTGAATATGCTCTGAAATGTGCAGAATGCAAAATGGAAAATTAGAAACCTTCCTAATGAGCATTGTTTAGGAACTTTAATTTTGGACTATTTGAACAACTGGACAGAATTCAAAAGTTTTCTTTGCGAAACTGGCTATACTAGTATGTTTTCCTGATTGGAATATGTTGTGAAAACTGTAGAGTGCAAAATGGAAAATTAGAAACCTTCCTAAGGAGCATTGTTTAGTAACTTCATTTTGGACAATTTGAAAAGCTGGACAGAATTCAACATTTTAGACAGTCTCTGGGAAAATTATCAGACCAGCACTGTTCGCCTAATTTGAATATGCTCTGAAATGTGCAGAATGCAAACTGGAAAATCAAAAACCACCCAAATGAGCATTGTTTAGGAACTTTAATTTTGGACTATTTGAACAACTGGACAGAATTCAAAAGTTTTCTTTGCGAAACTGGCTATATTAGTATGTTTTCCTGATTGGAATATGTTGTGAAAACTGTAGAATGCAAAATGGAAAGTTAGAAACCTTCCTAATGAGCATTGTTTAGTAACTTCATTTTGGACAATTTGAAAAGCTGGACAGAATTCAAAAGTTTTCTTTGCGAATCTGGCTGGACTAGTATGTTTTCCTGATTGGAATACGTTGTGAAAACTGTAGAATGCAAAATGGAAAATTAGAAACCTTCCTAATGAGCATTCTTTAGTAATTTAATTTTGGACAATTTGAAAAGCTGGACAGAATTCAAAAGTTTTCATTGCGAAACTGGCTATACTAGTATGTTTTCCTGATTGGAATATGTTGTGAAAACTGTAGAGTGCAAAATGGAAAATTAGAAACCTTCCTAATGAGCATTGTTTAGTAACTTCATTTTGGACAATTTGATAAGCTGGACAGAATTCAACATTTTAGACAGTCTCTGGGAAAATTATCAGACCAATACTGTTCGCCTAATTTGAATATGCTCTGAAAAGTACAGAATGCAAACTGGAAAATCAAAAACCACCCAAATGAGCATTGTTTAGGAACTTTAATTTTGGACTATTTGAACAACTGGACAGAATTCAAAAGTTTTCTTTGCGAAACTGGCTATACTAGTATGTTTTCCTGATTGGAATATGTTGTGAAAACTGTAGAATGCAAAATGGAAAATTAGAAACCTTCCTAATGAGCATTTCTCAGTAACTTAATTTTGGACAATTTGAAAAGCTGGACAGAATTCAAAATTTTATACAGTCTTTCCGAAAACCACCACCAGTGTTTTCTCTTGATTGAAATATGTTGTGAAAACTGCAGAATGCAAAATGATTAATTAAAAAGGACCGTAACGAGCAATTACGGCGAAGATGATTCACCGGATGTGCCAAAGACTATGTGGCGAGCGAAACTGAATAAATAAATGAGCACGGTCGGTCCGCAGTTTGAAGTCGCCCATAAATACTAAATAGTCGCTCGACTGTTCGTTTTTCCCGGGGGAAAAAAAAAACCAGTTTTCGCAGGTCTTCGACGCGAGAGGTGCAAGCTCTCCCATTGAAACCGAAAGCTATACATATTCAAGCGATTCCGCGGCTGTTTTCAGAAGCATCCGTCGGATCGCAAGGACGTTTGTCGCAAAAATGACGCGTTTCGGGAAATTGAAACCTCGGCCCGGAATAAAAACGTAAATAAAATCGACGGGGCCCAGCTAAAAATCTATTTCGACCGTGGATCGATTGATATCCATTCCGTAAGTGAAAGAAACTACTAGCCAGATTATTATTAAAAAGAAATTATGGGTGGAAATCGGAAGTTTCCTCTTCTGCTAAGAATTTCTATTTTATCCCTCGGTGTCAATTATTTTCAAAATAGTCTCAGCTTCGCAAAAATAAATCTAAGCTGATCAATTTACATTAAAAAGTAGAAAAGAATAGTTTCTCAAAGATCGAGTACTCGATCTCACCACTGCGCAACGAAAAAGAAATTAGGGGCATAAACTTGTCAACGATGAACCGACACGGTTGGAACGCGGGGATGAAGAATGAGAGGGAGCAACCGGAAAGAGGAGTCGACGAAAAAAATTCGCGAGATCGAACGAACATTGTCGGAAATTTTCGATTGAATCCGCGTCGAATACCGGCCGTCGCCCCATTATTCGAATTTCCCGCGAGAAACGCCGCGATTGTTTAAACGAACGCGGGATTCGACGATAATCGACGGAGTATAAACGCTGGAAAAAAAAGACTGCCTATTCCCACGACGAGGTCTGAATACGTTTCCCGAGACGAGTGTCACTGAAACAATTTCTAAAGGCTCGACAGGCCAGCGTTTCTCAACGTCGACGAGCAAAACCGAGGAAAACCCTCGTCGGTTTTCCGTCCCCGTTTTTCCAGTTTTGCGACATCGACGAGAACGCCGCGGAAAGTAGCAACAATTTCGTCGGCGGATGCTCGAGGCCGTTTTTCGAGACGGGAATTTTTGTTTGGTCTGGTTTCGAGGAGACCGACGCGGTCTTTTTGTCGGAGAAGTGGAGAACCACTGGCAGGGGGTAGCGACGGGTTTAAAACGTCTCGGGTTTCGCTTGAAACGTCCGATTCGAGTTTCGAGTCATCAGGACACGTACTCCACGCTCTTAAGGCCCTGAAAATTCAATTACCCAGCCACCGCTCTGACAAAATCACTTCACCATCGGGAAACAAGAGCAGCCTCGAATGAAACGAGTTGCGAAGGCTCGAGACAAATTTTTCGGAGTTTGTCGACTTCTTTCTGCAACTGCAAAACCGAGTTTCTTTCGGAAACAAGGCACAAGGAATATTAGAAGCGAACGACAGCTAAGAGACTTCTGTTAGAAATCATTTTGTCAGCTCGATTCTCGTTCGTTTTGTCGATTTCATTCGATTTATTTCGTTGTAAAAGCGATTTTCTTTTATGCGAAACCCCGTGCGCAGGATAGCAGCACGGAATAACGGTTGAACTATGTACGATTTCTCGAAAAATCATTTTGCAAACAACCAAAGTAAAAGAGAAATATATTTTATTCGTTTTATTAATTTTATTCGATTTATTTTCGTCGTAAAAGTGATTTTCTTTTATGCGAAACTCCGTGCGCAGAATGGCAGCATGGAATAACGGCTGAGTTATATATGATTTGTTTAAAAATCATTTTGCAAACAAGCAGAGTAAAAGACAAATTTATTTTATTCATTTTATTAAATTCGTTCGATTTATTTCGTCGCGAAAGAGATTTTTCCAGACGAAACCCTGTAGGGAGAATATTGAAAACAAATAATAAGTATGAATATTTTGTTCGAAAAATTATTTTGTAAATAATGAGAGTAAAAGACAAGTTTATTTAATGAATTTATTGAGCTCATTTTATTTCATTCATTTGATTTATTTTGTCGTAAAGCGATTTTGGCAGGCGAAATTCGTACGAAGAATATTAAAAATGAATAGCAACTAAACTATAAATACTTTGTTTGAAATATCGTTTTCTAAATAATCAAAGTAAAAGACAATTTTATTTAATTAATTTTATTGAACTCATTTTATTCCATTCATTTCATTTATTTCATCACGAAAGAGATTTTTGCAGGCGAAACTCCTACGAAGATTATTAAAAATGAATAGCAACTAAACAATAAATACTTTGTTTGAAAATTTATTTTCTAAATAATCAGAGTAAAAGACAATTTTATTTAATTAATTTTATTGAACTCATTTTATTTCATTCATTTGATTTATTTCATCGCGAAAGAGATTTTTGCAGGCGAAACTCGTACGAAGATTATTAAAAATGAATAGCAACTAAACAATAAATACTTTGTTTGAAATATCGTTTCCTAAACAATCAAAGTAAAAGACAATTTTATTTAATTAATTTTATTGAACTCATTTTATTTTATTCACTTGATTTATTTTGTCGTGAAGCAATATGGCAAGAGAAACTCGTAGGAAGAATATTAAAAATGAATAGCAACTAAACAATAAATACTTTGTTGGAAAAATCATTTTCTAAATAATCAGAGTAAAAGACAAGTTTATTTAATGAATTTTACTGCGCTCATTTTATGTCATTCATTCGATTTGTTTTGTCGAAAAGCGGTTTTCCGCTTTATCTGTGTATCCCGTGGCAATAAATCATTTTGCAAACAGCCCGAGCGAAAGACAAATTTGCTTCCTTGATTGTGGGACGACGATTCTTATAAAAAATAATGCGCGGACGACATTAGCATTTGTTTCCGCACAATATTCCGTAAAACGGGGGGGGGGGGGGGGGGGCAGTCGTTCGAAACTGCTCTGAGCGTAAAAGGACGACAGTGTCTTCTTAAGAAAAAATAGCATTCGAAACGGTTGTGTGATTAAATTGCTTAAGAACTCGAGGAGAGAACTGGATGTCCATTACTATCAGAGAAGGGGGGAGAGAGCTCAAGAAGAAGACGAAGAAGAAGAAGAAGAAGACGAAGAAGAAGACGACGAGGAAGAGCAAGAAACAGAAGAGGAGCGACATCCTCGGAGGGAGCGAGAGAAATTGAGAAAGATGAGGATCAATGACGAGAAAAGAAGAAGGACAACGAAATAGCAGCCCTCTTTGTCTCTCGGTGTCTTCTCTCTTTCACCAAACAGAGGGCAAGAGAGAAAGAGAGATAAAAAGAGAGAAAAAGAGAGAGAGAGAAGTCTCTCCCAGAGTTGGAGAAGGGTAGCAAGAGAGGAAAACATCGAAACAGAAGTTGAACGACGAGGAAGGAGTTAAATAGTGAAATAAAGGAACAAAGAGGGAAAGAGGGCTAACGGAACGAGACCTAAAGAGCCTGAAGGGCGCGGAGGGGCGAGGGACGAGGTCGGAGAGAGACGTTAAAAGAGCACCGGTGCGACAGAGAGGGAAACAGAGCCCGGAGAGGGAGAGATAAGAGAGTTAGAGGAGGGAGAGAGTGAATCCCTTCCATTCCCCAACTAGGGAGAGTCCATATACACGGCTGCGGGAGTTGGTCAAAGGTTACTATACAGGCAACGTGCGCGACTGTGTATTAGAATTATCCAATCCCAGCCCGGCTATACAGGCTAAACACGTAATGTACAGTAGCCGGCAAAATTACTCGAGGATGGCTCCTCTTGCCACCCTGGCAGTTCTCGCGCGTTCAGCGCGTCTCGACCCCGACAACCTCCGGAGAGGAAGCCTAATTAAAATTCAACCGAAAGCTGCTTATTTTTCTTCTTCCGGCTACAAACGGGGCCCACGGTCCCGAAGCACGCCGCCAAGACACGCGATGATAGTCCCTGGCCCGGCCAGCCAAACGACTTCCGGTCGGGCCAACTACGAAAATTCCATTCCCGACGATGAAATTTTCGTTCGTTGCTAAGAGAATGCTCGGAGATTTCTAGCACGATCATTGTTGCGCGTTTTTCTACGGTGAAAGTAGATCGAGGAGCTTCGAATTAAATGCGCAGGATGTTTCGGGAAACGTTCGTGTACACAGCATTGTAGAAACCTTTGAGAAAACTCGGATTGTTGCGTGGTAATGGGTTAGCCGCGCGTGGCGATGCTGCTTTTTAGTCTTCTAATTCGTTTCGGAATATTTGTCTTTGGAAATTTTACCGGCTCGCCCGTGACACGCTTTTCTGGTTTGAAAAACCTTGTCACTTCGGGATTTGTTTGCTCGTTTGACGCGCGATTTAAACAGTTAGCTGGGTTTGACGAGTATACTCGTCATGACAGAAAATACTGCCAATTCTCCTTGACGAGTATTTGGAGAATTATTATTAATGTTAACCCTTTGCACTCGAAGCTGTTTTAACTAGAGAATCAGAGCATTTCTCCTAACTTAGGATATTTTCATTCCACATGATTATTTCACCTTATGTATATACTATTCTTTACTGTTATTCGTTCTTAGAACACATAAATTTTTATCAATTTCTTAAATATAAAGAGAGCGATGTTTAAATTATTTTAAATAATAGTGTGCCAATTTTTCTTGGCGTCTCAGAGTCGCCACTCGAGTGCAAAGGGTTAATTATTAAGTATTAATGGGTTCTATTCTAAAATCGTGGCGATGCTGCTTTTTAGTCTTCTAATTCGTTTCGGAATATTTGTCTTTGGAAATTTTACCGGCTCGCCCGTGACACGCTTTTCTGGTTTGAAAAACCTTGTCACTTCGGGATTTGTTTGCTCGTTTGATGCGTGATTTGACGAGTATACTCGTCATGACAGAAAATACTGCCAATTCTCCTTGACGAGTATTTGGAGAATTATTATTAATGTTAACCCTTTGCACTCGAAGCTGTTTTAACTAGAGAACCAGAGCATTTCTCCTAACTTAGGATATTTTCATTCCACATGATTATTTCACCTTATGTATATACTATTCTTTACTGTTATTCGTTCTTAGAACACATAAATTTTCATCAATTTCTTAAATATAAAGAGAGCGATGTTTAAATTATTTTAAATAATAGTGTGCCAATTTTTCTTGGCGTCTCAGAGTCGCCACTCGAGTGCAAAGGGTTAATTATTAAGTATTAATGGAGAATTGGCAGTATTTTGAGTCTAAAATTTAGTTACGGCTGTTTAAATTATAACTTTAACGAAAACTAAAATGTATATGTAAATTTCGATGTGTCTAGAAATTTCGAGGTCAAGATGAAATAAAACGAACAAATAAAAAGTATAAATAATTTCAAGATGGATTTATACGTCTCTTGATTTTCGCGACACATACAGTAACGCACAAAAGTATTCGGACACTCTTCAAACCTAAATAACTTTTTCAAAATTGAACCAAACGACTTGACTTTTCCGGAGCAACTAGCAGCATTGATTTACTGAATGATATGGAAAAATAATTTTGAAATAATTCTAACTGGTAGAAATTACGTGGGAAAGTAGAAAAGACATTTTTTCAAACATTTGTTATTTCAACTCGTAATGAAAATTTAAAATATACGTTTTTCAGAACTGTCTTAATCATATGCATGCTGAAAGCTTCATCGAAATTGATCGTCGCAGAAACAAACATTCAGTGTAGAAAGATGTAAGAATTTGTGGAGTTTAAACAGAAACTGGCCATTTTCGATTGTAACTTAGCTCGTATGTACGTCGATCGATTTCAATGAATTTTTCTGCATGCATATAATTATCATATGTCTACAAAATGGGTATTTCAAATCTTTTGTACGTGGCTCGAATGAGAAGTATTTAAAAAATGCTTGTTATATTTTTCCGCATATCATTTAGTAAATCGATGTATTTAATTGCTCAACAATAGTCAAGACGTTTGGTGCAATCTTAAAAAAAGTTATTTAGGTTTGAAGAGTGTTCGAATACCTTCGTAATACCAACGGGAGAGAAGTCTATACCAAATCAGCAGAAACATCAAAGAAGCCACTAATACTGAAAACTCTCGTTCAAGACTTTTGAAATTTTTAAAACATATAAATATCCTGCAATTAATTTAACCTAATTTTTGTGTTTATTATACTGTATCTGTATGTTAAGCGTATGTTTCACTTAATTTAGCTAAATTCTTGTATTTATCACTGTGAACAATATCGTTGTTGCTAATGACCCTAATGGGTTGATGCAACAAAAAATAAATTAAATTAATTAATTAATTAATACCTTCGTGCGCTACTGTAGGTGTGCGCTTTGCAAAGAGGTCGCCACAGTTAACTGGTTAACAGAATTTTTGTATTTCGTGCGTGTTCGATCTCCTCGGACGACGGACTTTTTCAGAACAGTTCCTACCTTCGGAGGACGGATCATCGATGGTAAAGGGTCGCTGTGGAAAGCATAATCGAGAAACGCAGGTTTGCGAGCAGCGACGAACCTGCGAAAAAATTTATTTGCTTGTTCCGGCGATCCCTTGATTATTCGCAGCGGTTTAAATCGCCGTGGGTGGCAAAAAGTCGCAGAAAATAGTGCGATAAAACCGGCTGACTCTCTGGAGACTCGCAATTCTCACGGAATACCGTGGCCGAAGAATGGGGACGACATGAGATAGAAGGAGGCGCCTAGGTTTCGTAGTAGACTCGAAAATTGTCTGACGACGTCGTCTTTCTAGTCTCATCATTCGCCGAAATTAATACAATAATTATCGACGAGTCTGCGAGGACGGCCGGAGAAGTCTTGTGCGCCGCTTTTCGAGCGTGTCAGATTCTTTTGGCGCTCGTCAAATATTCAATTACCCGTGCAGCAGAGCGCAGGCCACGGTAAAAGCAACGCGAATGAACGCGGACGAGGCCATAAAGGAAGAGGGTCTCGAAGAAAGATGGTTGTAACTCTGCTCCGCGTCGACCGACCGGCTGAATAGGCGACTTGACATAATATAAAATCGTTTTACCAAAGAGGAAATATTTCAAGAAGAATTATCTTTGTATTCCGCGGCACGGGGGAATCGACTCCGCGCGCCCTTCACCCCTCCATCCACCCCTACGAGACTCGTTTAATCAAAGTTCCTTCGCGAAGCAATTTTTCCTATTGGGACCTCGTCGTCGACGAACGAGACATTTTTGAACGGCTAACGGGTCAAGCTTATCATCGACGAATCAACTACTACTATGGTCCCTCCCACGTTTTTCGATCGCCGAAATCGTCCTGCGCACTTTGACCACCCTGTAGAAGGTTTATCGCAACGAAATTTGAAGCGACAGATTCCTCGAAGATTCTGAAGGATAACTATGTGTCAGACATTTTAAGTTTACAATTGTTACTGCATTAACACCTTGCTCTACAACAACGAGTCAGACATTTATTTCCTTAATTTTCTTTAAACGGAAATAACACATTTATTTTTATTAGATTTATTTTATTATTAACAGCAAAAATGTCCTTGAGACTAATTTTTTGACTGATGCGTTAGTGGATAGGGCATCATGGAAAACTATACTGAGTAAAATCTTAACCCTGTACCTCAATCGAGAGGGTAATTATGGGGTGAAAACGGATCATTCGTTTTTGGCCTATTTTCCTTAGTTAACGATGTTTAAAAATTCGAAGAAAAATCTAGGATGTGTAAGAAAACCTAACCACATACTCTGCAATTTTTCAGATATTTTAAATTGAAAAAATACAGATTTCACATGGAAGTTCTAGAGTGACAATTTATATATTTTTACTGTACTCGTATATGGTTACAATAATCGTCCACGAAATTTTTCACACTTACCACATACTCTGCAATTTTTCAGATATTTTAAATTGAAAAAATACAGATTTCACATGGAAGTTCTAGAATGACAATTTATATATTCTTACTGTACCCGTGTATGGTTACAATAATCGTCCACGATATTTTTCACACTTTTATCTGATGTGCTCCGTTGTTAAAAAAAGTAAAAACTGACTATTTCGACGTATTTCCACAGATAAACTAACTTACCCCTAAAATTATTACACTCTATTAATTCTACAAGTGTATTAGGCACTGATAAACCTTTTGCATTTCACAGAAATAATTAAACAACGAAGCAACTCGATTAATATGATGCATTGCATCCAGAAACATCGAAGATGATTCCAACAAATCGGCTGGCGAAAGGGTTAAATAAATTACATTGATTTCGTGGAATTTCCGAGGCTGTCGGTTGGCCAGTTAATGTGTTAAATAGCGTTCGAATACTTTCGTGGCTCGCTGTATGTGGTCCCCGCAGCGAAGCCGTGTGAACGCGCCTTAAGGAGAGCTAACCGAGTCAGGCTATTGGCCGTACGGCCGTATACCATCCTCCAACGAAAATGCATGAGCGCCAACACAAACCGATCATCCCGGACCTGTCCGAGAGATGGAGAAAGAGAAACGAGGAAGAAAAGGAGAAGGAAAAGAAAGAAAAAGACAAAGCAGAGGGGGAATCTTTCCGGCCAGAGGGGATATATCGTCCTCGGAGCTGCTACCTGTAGCGGTTTAAAAGGTTAATGTCGCCCGAAGGACCGACACCACCTTCTCGCCTCGTCATTATCGTCATCGTCATCGATATTATTGCCGGCTACTCTCCGGGACGATTTGCTCCTCTCGGAGCATTCGCCCGGGCAGAGCCGACTTTCGCCTTCGTTTGGGAACCTCCATCAGCGAATTCCTCCACGTTTTGTCACCTTCCTCGCCATCCTCCACTTCCACGTCCAACGTCCACGCATCGACAGTCTCGGAATTATACCTGTTCCACGCGATACTCTTGAATATTTGCACTAATCGCGACATCGCTCGGCCGCTCGTGTCAGTCACCGGTGACTGACGCGGTCCGAACGGAAAATTTAGCGGTTAGTCAACCCTTTGCACTCGAATGGTGCCTCTGAGACGCCACTAAAAATTGCTATACTATTATTTAAACAATTTTTACATCGCTAGATTTGCAGCGAAAAAATCGATAACAGTTTTAAGGTTCTAAGTACGAGCAATAGTAATTAATTTCATGTGTATGAAAGGAAATAAATTATGTACAATGGAGCTATTATAGTTAAAAAGATTCTATCGAGTTTGGAATGGAACTGCTTCGAGTGCAAAGGGTTAACACTCTGCTGACCGGCAATTTTACACAGAAACTATGCCATGTCACTATTATTTTGTAGTTGAATATGGAAGTAAAGTAAAACAATTCTAAATAAACCCTTAAAAAATAATCTCTAATAAAGTTTTACTTATTAACAGTTTGCACTCGAGTGGCGACTCTGAGGCGCCACGAAAAATTGGAACACTATTATTCGAAACAATTTTAACATCGTTATCTTTATATCTAAGAAATTGATAAAAATTCAACGGTTGCAAGGACGAGTAACAGTAACAAAACCCATATACGTAAGATGAAATAATTCAGGTAGAATGGAAATATCCTAAGTTAGAAGAAACGTTTTGGTTTCCTAGTTAAAACAGTTTCGAGTGCAAAGGGTTAAATTATAAAAATTGTTTTGAACAGTCGGACAATTTTTAGTGTCGCTTCAGAGAAGCCATTGGAGTGCTAAGAAACCTATGTTCGACTCTGCGATAAATTTTTAAACAATTTTCGCTTTCCAATGAGAACTGCAAAACGGAACGTGTTAAAGTTATATTTTTGAATTGATTATAGTTAAATCTACCGAGAATTGAAATTGGTTGGTATATACAATTTTAGGAAAACGACAAGATTTAATCTTCTTGAGACTTTGTCCAATTTTAAGTAGAATATACGAGTAGAAAAATCCGTTCAATCAATTTCTGCAAAGGCAATTTTGTAATTTCAATAATTGCAGAATAAAGAATCTAAAGAGGCTCGTTTAACCCACCGTGGTGAGTTCAATTGTTAAGTTTGTACAAAAATAGTGTTTTACATAGAGCTTGGACAAATTCTACAACTATTTTACTAACTAAAAATTGTCAGACTATTATTCGAAACAATTTGCACGTCACAAATCTTTGTAATTAAGAAGTTAGTAAAAATTGAAAGAAATGAACCACTTGCAATGGAATTATTGTACTAGAGAAAGATGTCTCGAGTTAGGAATTAAAATTGCTCGGAATGCAAAGGGTTAAACAACGTCCGATGTAAACCGATGTTTCAGAATAAATGAATAGAATAAACAAGAAGTGGACGAACATTTGCTAGGAGTTCTAAAAATGTTTGTTTCGTGAAAAATGGGACTGGGAAGCGAGAGGAGCCGAGGCGAGGAGGAATTACGAATCCGGAGTAATTAGAGTGACGCAAACAGCCATTACAACCGCGATATAATTCCAGGTTGCTTTTAACGCGATGGAACTAATAGAGAAGAGAGGATAAACTTTTAATGCGTCCCGGTATCGCGAACCGAGTCCCCTATAAAAATGTATAACCGTCCCTGTACAAACCAAAGCGATATCTCTCATCGAAACCGAGCACACGTACATCGCGGCAATATTTTTGCATTATGTCGCGAAAAATCAATAAAACACGCGGCGGAAGCAGTTTATAGCCTAATGTATCCGATGCAGAAGAGATCGCGCGGTTAAGAAGTGATGGAATTTTATCGACTGCTGCTATAGAGCTTGCCGAAGAGATAGCCGAGAGAAAAATTATGTATACTGGGTGATCCTTCTGCGAACGCATCCTCTGAACCGACGCGACTCGCGTTAAAACGTAAAACTAACATCCACTTTATAGTAAACGATCTTCTTCATTCGAAATACTGTTTCAAAATTCTTTTACGTTTTCTTTAACACTTGGACTGCCATGTCATCCATATATGGGTGGCAAAATTAATAGTACATGTTTAAAAATATATTTGTACGTTAATATATTCGCTGCACTCAAATTAAGCTAATATCTGAAGAATACAAGAAGGTTGGTAGATAACTATATGCCATACATTTGAAGTTTTCAATCGCTGCTTCATTAAATAAATTAATTTGGATTTTATGAAATTTTTGAGGCCGTCAGATTGACAGTTAATGACGCTTCCAAAGCTAAAAATTGCCATACTATTATTCAAAACAATTTTTATGTCATTATGTTGTAATTAACCTCAAAGGCACGGTTGAATTTTGCGCTGTTTCTAAATGAAGTGTTTGATAACTAAATTATAATTTTTCCTAAAGATGCATTAAACGATGCATAATGCTTTAGCTTTAATAATTTTTTAACGAAAGTTTCGATAACTCAATTATAATTATTTTTAAAGATATGATGCATATGCTTTAGG
>CM052082.1:21909562-21922425 GCA_028453745.1 Agapostemon virescens
ATAAATTTTATTTTTTCAATTTTTATTTCAGTCAATATCTCATTTCGATTTTATAAAAATTTCGTGGCTGCTAGGTTGGCAGTCAAAGTGTTCAAGAAAATTAAGTCCGTTCGAAATCTTGATCACGAGTCTGAATCGTTGTAGAGCAAGGGGTGTGTACCCCTTTGGCACTGTTACCTGATTTTAACACTAGAACTACCAAATGGGACAGTTTGACTGGTGCCTAGATTTTTCTTTCGCAATTATTCAAGTTATAAACATGTTTTCGTCAGAAATATTCGGATGTACTTCTTTAACCCCTTGACATACAATGACGTCTGGAAAACGTGAACTTGTAGTTTAACTTTATAGGAATGTCTTTTATATTCTCTAGACATCAACTAAATTCAGTGCAACGAATATACTAATGTACAAATTAATTTTTAATCATAATAAAAATAAACAACAAATAATTCAGTCGTCCATACTTGGGTGATAGGACAGTCGAATCGTTAAAGGGGGAATTTCTTTCTTTTTGGCTAAAAAGATAAATTTTTTTGGTATTCTACGGATGCGTCGACGGGCATTTTATTTGTATGCCAAGGGGTTAACAACGTACGTGTTATAATAAAAATTATATACAGTTTTAATAGATGCAGTTTCGTTGTTTATTACAGAGCAAACGAAGTCCGACAAATACAGATGTTCACGCCTTTTATTACATTGTAATAAGGGATGAAAAGGGGTAAATCGTTAACCCTTAAATCAATTTATAATTATACAGTTCACTAGTAAGGGTTAAACCGTGGATCTTTATGCGAAACCACATTTGGCTGCTGCTTGGAGACCGTATACGATTTTCTTTCTTTCGTGAAAAATCATTTTGATGCGCTCGGTGTGATGCATAGACGTTATTAATCGTTTTCAACGTTGTCTAACTTCTAACGATCTTCGTAACGAGTACGCGGGATTCAGAGTTTGTTCGCGATTTTGAAAAGACCCTGGCTAAAAAGGCAACATCAGTTTCAATTGTCCGCCGACAATTTACTTTTAGCAACGTCATCCGAGAGTTCGCCTTCTTATTATGAATTTCACGTCGTTCTACGTCGCATCAAGAATCAAGTTATTAACTAGACGGAACGGATTTATTAATTCGTCAAATTTAGTTTATTAATCTTGTTTCTCTGATGAAGCAGAGAGCGAGCGGATCTCGTGTTTCCTCGTTGTCGAGGTTCTCTTTGAAGTGGGGTTCCATTTTGTGTTTGAGCCGCGGAGCGTCTGTTTCGGATTACAATGTCAAAGAAATATTATTAAAAACCTTATCAACGGTAAATTCACCAAAGCACCGAACGCGATTCAAATGTTTCATCTGATGAATATTACAAGACTGTTTAGATCTCGCGAAATGTTAATTACAACGCGCCGTTCGAACAAAGAAAACTTTATCGTTTTAATTATTCGAGATAATTGTAATCTTCGCTGAGCGTTACGTCACTTCGTTAATAACTCGATTCGAATTCTCCAGAGACATTCCTGTAATGTTAAACTACAAGATAATGTATTAAACAAATTACTTTTTGTCCCATGTATGTGTGACAGAATTATTTGTTGTTCATTTTTATTATGATTAAAAATGAATCTGTACGTTAGTGTATTCGTTACACTGAATTTAGTTGGTATCTGTGGAATACAAGAAGTTTGAAGGATAACTATGTGTCATATATTTCAAGTTATCGGTTGTTGCTTCATTACCAAGTTTACCGAGCACTAAAGCACTTGGTATCAATTTTGGGTGACGCGTTCTTATTATTTTTATAAAATAATTTTAAGTTTACCGAGCACTAAAGCACTTAAAATTATTTTATAAAAATAATAAGAACGCGTCACCCAAAATTGATACCGTCGTTGTAATAATATCAACCCCTAGAAATAATTTCGAAACATTAAAACGCGTCGTTTCGACTCATCTCGCGAACCAATTGTTCACCGAACAACTTTGATTTCACGGAATTTTCACGGTTGTTACCCGGACAGTTAAAGCGTAAACTGGATCATCTTGGCACATCTAAAAATCAGTTCTCGAAAACGATGCACTTGCCGGGGCTCGATTTTTCGACGGAGCCATAACGATCGGATAAAGGGAGCGAGACGGGAAAGTAATTGGATTTCTCGTACCGAAAAGCGGTGGTTAACGGATTCGGGAAGGCGATCGAAAGTTACCGAGGCAGAATTATCCATCATTCAGCTAACAAATCACATCTGCCTTAGTTCCGTGCGGATTTGACCCGGTGAATCAACTGCTCGAACACGCCGAGTGCTATTCGCAAACAGTCCCTCGGTTCGATTCCATCTCTACGTGACAGTGTTCTAATATATCCAACGGCCGAGCACACGCCGCACCGAATTCCCATAAATCTGCTGTAACATGTAATGCCTGCTGGATGCCGATAGAGACCGGTCTGAATTTACGTTTTATTTGGGCGACACGAATCTCGTCTTTGAGAGAGCTCCTCCTTCATCCCCGCTAGCGGCCATGAACCTAAGCGCGTTTATTATTTCCGCGTCGATTATCCGAACGGTCAACACTTGTCTCGCAAATAACTGCAAAAATTTCGTCTTGACTCTTTTAGAATAGACAGTGAATTTTACGAGTTGCTGATTAACACTTTGACTGCCATCTCAACCATATATGGATGACAGAATTGTCTGTACAATTTTTAAATGAATTTTCACGGTGGTATATTCGTTGTATCCAGTTTGACGGTGATCCAGGAAATGCAAGAAGGTCGGAAAACTACTTATTATCATAGATTATATTTTTCTAATTTTTATTTCACTCGTTAACTTTCTCGGATTTTATGGAAATTTTTAAGCCTGTTAATTTGCCAGTCAAAGTGTTAACATTAATAGTTGCAAGTCTTGATCGACTTGCGGATCGTTAACGCCAGAACTACCGAACGATGTACGTTGCTTTGTAATAATAATGAAATTGCATGTATTTCAGGCTCCATTCAATTCTTATTATAACGCGTACGTCGTTAAAGAAGTATATCCGAAATTTTCTGATGAAAAGATTTTTATAACTTTAATAACTGCGAAAGAAAAAACTAGGGACCAAAATCAGAATGACTAGTTTGGTAGTTCTAGTGTTAATGGAACACACGAATATTCGAAAGAGTCGAATTACTTGAAATCCAGGTGGAAATATTTTATTTTGCACGAAGATCCGAAGCGCCGTTCTGAAATACGCGAATGAAATGTTTGAGGCTTCAAAAAGTGAACTTATGTGAATGAAGTGAACTTGTGGACGAGGATTTTGTAAAATATCGTATTTAAAATAAGTATAGTTGAGTGAAAATAAAAATGTGAATTAAGTGAACTCGTGGACGAGGATTTTGTAAAATATCGTATTTAAAACAAATAGTTGAGTGAAAATAAAAGTATATACTGATCTTGTGATAATACAATAATTAAATAATATTTTTTGCATTGTTTAAAGATTAAATGTACGGAGCTGCCGTGTCGCCAGTACGACGACAGTTCGTCCTCAAAGGGTTAAAAAGAGGAACGCGTTTCCATCTGTCTGTGACTTCTCGCAGAACATTTTCACTTTGCAAGAAGATCCTCGGCTTGATGGTTACAAATACATTGTACAGTTCTTTTTTATTTTAATCATCGCACACAGGCTTTCTCTGTGACTTTAATTGGATGCGTTTAATTCGATATATTGTGCGATGATATTACGATACTACTCTTCCCCATTCTATTCTCTTCCCTAATTACATCGCGGATTGTTTACGCAATGAAATTGAATGGAAGGAGAGGAGTCTTATCGCGGAACTCATCGAGTATTTTACAATCGAGGATATTCTATTTTTGTGTCTGTGACGCAATCTCCAATCAGCATTCGATTTTTCCCGGAAACCTCGAGCACGGCATTTTGAAGCGCAGCGTAGGTGCATCGAAATCGCGAATCGAAACGTTCGTCGCTGCATCCTCCCCGTTTTTAATTTTACCCTTCCTATTTTATATTGTTCGTCGATCGCGTTGTAAACGCGGTGAAATCCTTCGAAAAGAGAGTTTCGAAGTCTCTAAAATCTAAAAAAACTCTGGAGGATCTACAAAATATTAAATATCGAGTTCCCTTCGTATGTATGCATAAATGTTAATTAATTGCAAGAAGTGAATCGATCGGTTTAGTAATTATTTGAAATAATTTTCGACATAGAAAATGGCGTTCGATCGGACGGAAAGATTCGAGCGGCACACCCGTTACAACGGGCACTCCGATAAATGGAAAAACACGTTCTCGTTTGTTATTATTTTAAATCGATAAATGTCGGTGCACGCGAGCTCCCTGGCGGTTAAATCGAATCACCGTGCTCGCAATCACGAGCGTATTATTTCGGGGCGCATCCACCAGTGGCAACAGTAACAAATTGACGCGAGCCTTGGAAATATTATTTCGAGCGACTTTCGACCGTGTATAATTCGCAAATTGCCCGTCCAGGTGTTTCGCGTTTCTCCTGTTAATTTCCGCGACGTCTCAATCGTCCCCTGTCCTTCGCCAAAAAAGGGAAACTGTTGCTAATGAACGACTTCGCGTCGCAGCGACGATCCGAAATCAGCATCCACCGAGATAATTATCGTGCAAACCGATCGTTACGAGCGATCATGGGAAAAGTGCAGGATAATTGAAACTGGAAACGCGCGTCGGGAAGATTCAGAGACTGCAGGACTTTTATGCGAAACAAAAATCACGTAGACGTGTCTGTTTCGCCTGTTCGGTTTTAATCGGCCGGATACGATACGTCGGGCAGTTTTAAATTCTTTAAACGTGTTTACTGGCTTTTATCTGATCTTTGCATTTTAATAAATGCATAGAATCTATCTCGCCGTGCAGAAGTGCAATCTCATCTAGGTTACGTTTATCGTGTACCGACAATTTTTATGTTGCACAATAGCCTGCGATGCGAGTCAGCAGAAAATTCGTTCGTTTATGATAAATCGTCGCAGTTTTGCTAAATACGTTTGCCGACCGATCGATCGAACTCTCCATTTTTTGAAAGTTCGCTTAGAAATCGATAGAATGGGCGGCATAGTGTTCGAAAAATAAAAGGGGTAACGAACGTCTCCGGAAGCGCAACGAAAGCGAACGAATATTTGCATATTTATTCGAGTCTCTGGCAAAAATCGAACATCTCGTTTCACGGGTTCAAATAAAATATTTTAGAGACTCTGCAAGTATTATTTTTGTTTTTTTTTTGTTTTTAATTCGACCGGTGTCAACGTCTCGTAAACGGACGCGAAAATCCGTTTCGTTGATTCGGTATAAAAATAATATTTAAAACGGAAAAAAAAAAGGACGATCAGTCAACGCGCGTCGTTTATTTCGAGCTTTCGAAGCGGCGCGCGCGTTGTGCCGTCGCTCGTGCTCGGAAACAACGGAAATTAATTTTTGGCGATTCCATATTTCGCTTCGATCCGAAACTCTACTCAGTTTTTAATAGCGCGAAACGCGACATCGACGCAACCGATTATGTAAAAGCTATTCACCGAAATTAACTGTTTAACGATCGATAAAATCGTGTGCACGCGCAGGCAAGCGTTTCCGGTTGTGTTTAACGGCAAAATTCGTATTCCCAGAGTGTTCGCAGCGGAATGAAAATTTAAGTTTATTTTGGAGAAAGTCTAAGAAAGTCTATTCTTTTGTAGTCGATGTTTCAGCGTTGACATAAATGCACCTGTATAAACAATGTAATCCCTTTTCTCTTGTGTAACGTTTTCGGCATGGCTAGGGTTTAACCCTTTGCAGTCGAAGCAATTTTAATAACGAAATTAAGACGTTTTCATTCTGCCGAATACTTTTTGCATTGTGCATTTGTCGTTAAATCTGCTTTCTCGTGCAACGGTTGAGTTTTTAGCAATTTATAAAATACAAATGAATTTATTAATATGAACAATGTTTCGGATTTCGCAAGACACAAGATTCTCGATTTCTATCATTTTAACACTAAACCTACCGAGCATTAAAATTATATTTCGTTAAAGGTTAATTACAAGATACAAGAGCTACGCAAGATTCTCGATTTCGATTATTTTCACACTCAATCTACCGAGCAATAAAATTATCTAGTATATAGATTCTTGTAAAAATATCAAGATTCCATTTATTTATATATATTCTTGTAAAAATATCAAGACTCCATTTATTTAGATTTTGTGCAATTTTTACTCGAATATATGATTGAATAAAAAAATCCCATCGATTTCTGCAAAGGCAATTATATAATTTCAATAATTGTGAAATAGAGAATCTGAAAAGGGCCATTTGACCCGCTGCGGGGTAGGTTTAGCGTTAAACAAGTCTAAAATTTTATATTCTCCTAACTCCTACCGACAGCTATCTTTTGTTTTAATTTTATTTGTTGAAAAGTGTCAAGTCGTTTGGTCAAACTTTAAAAAAGTTCTGATTTCACAGTTTGACTGCCGCGTCGCGAAATATGATCGACGGAACAGTTTGCACTGTTTTTAAACGAATTTTCAAGTTAATGTCAGGTTTGCGGAGCACCGAAAGCGATTATTTTACATTATTTGGTAAGAACAGCGAGAATGTGTCTATTCAAACTTTTTATTTACAGTATATACTCACAGAAATAAATGTTCCTGGCAATTCTTCATAAATACATTTTTACAAGTCCAACATTCGCAGATTGGAAACATTAGACCTAGCAAACTTAGCGTTAATATATTGATTTCTTCCATTTCGACGATGATCCTGAAAGTTTACGAAGGTTCTAGGGCAACATAAACCCACATAAATTTTTATTTATCGTCTGAACGTTTCTTATAAATTTTATAAAATTTTTACGGCTGCTAGTCGGTCGAAGCGTTCGTTTCGTGGTTAATGGTAGAAATAAGTGTCCAAGGTTACGTTCTAATACTGTCCCGTGGAAAATGACGTAATGAATAATGCATGCTGCAGGTTTGAAATGTTAGTTTTCTGAAACGCGACTCACGCACTGTCCGCGTGCATCGGTCCGTTGTTGCGCCGCGGTTACGCGTTCGCGCGGATTCGATTAATTAAGGAAAACCCGTTTTGTCGCCGTCGTTAAAGGTTACAGAAATACTATAAATATTCATGCGAGCGGCGGCGCGACGGGGAAAGGAACGACGGTTTCGCATAGAACGGGTTCCCCCGGAAAACTTTTCCCTGCGAATTTTCTTCGCGATTCTGCCTCCCCTACCCCCCGCCCCGCCACCGCCGCGAAACATTAAACTAATTGCGCCCGGAGCCATTAATACACTTCGTTCGATTGCTGTAACGTAGTTAAACGGGAACGATGAGCCTGGCCGTTTCTTCGTTAATTTTCGAAGCTTGCTCGATGAAAGCGGGTTACGCGATGATTGTTGTTAACACTGGCTTTATGGCACCCCTCGAAATCATGGCTTCTAAATACTCTTAACGGTGAACTTGTCTCGCGAGCGCGCAGATTCCGGGTTCTTCGTTTTAGCGATTATTGGAAGTGCTGTGCCTCCATTTAAAATAATTACACGCATACGTTTATTTAGGAATATATTTTAATCGAGATTGCGCGAAATCGAAATTATAATTGCAGCATTTCTATTAGGCAACGCTAGACGCTTTTAACCCTTTGCACTCCTAGCAATTTTAATTCCTACTTAGAGACATATTTTTGTTGTAGAATACTTCCATTGTAGGTGATTTATTTCCTGCGTAGAAAATTTGTTAATATTAATTGTACCAGTAATATTTCAAGTTTTATTATCTTTTTAGAAATTAACTTTGTAATGTAAAAATTGTTTTGAATAATAGGCTGACAAATTTTTGTGTCGCCTTAGGGGAGCCATCGGAGTGCTAAAGGTTTTAATTTAATGCACTGTGTTTCCGTTGCACACCGCTGGACTGCGGATCTTTATGCAAAATGTACGTCTTCTTTTTTGAATTGTAGCGTTTCTCGCGTTCCAGTGTTATCCTGATTCTGGTTGTATAGATTAGAAGTATTTTAAATTCTACTTAACGTAAAACTTCCATAGATTATATTTTATGATTTAGGTTATCAAGGAATATTCTATTTTACTCACTTTACTCTGTTTTATCGATCTATTTTCATATTCCATCCAACGTGAAATTCAAATAATTTAGTTTATGATTCAGATCATATGAAAATATCTTAGTTTATTGACTTTACCTGTTTTCTCAATTTATTTTTACAGTCGAAAACTATTTTAAACCCTATTCAACGGAAAATTCGAATAATCTAGTTTATGATCCAGGTTATCATAAAATATTCCATTTTATTGGCTTCGCCTGTTTTCTCAATTTATTTTCGTAGTCGGGGAATGTTTTAAATGCTACTCTAAGAAAAATTCAAATGATTGAATTTATGATTCGAGTTACTAAAAACTATTCTATTTTACTGAGTTTGCCTGTTTTCTCAATTTATTTTCGTGGTCGAGGAATGTTTTAAATATTGTTTAATGCAAAAAGCCAGAGATTCTATTTTGTTTTAGATTATCAACAAATATTCTATTTTACTGACTTTTCCTGTTTTAGCAATTTATTTTAGAAGTCGAGAATTATTTCTAAATGCTACTTGACGTAAAATGCAAACACGGATATTTTGCCATTAGTTTAAGATAGTAATCATTATAGAGCAAACAACAGTTTAAAAAAGTATTTGAACAATTGTTTCTCGGAATTGTTATCCAAACCTGTTAGCCGGTCGCGAGCCATCGCGAGGCTAAACGTCAGGACGGAACGAATAGACGGTGTTTCCTTTGCTATACATTATTCAAGGAAAAATTGTGCCCGGCTCTCTGTCATAAATCTGTAAGAGGGAAGGAAATCATTTTATTTATTCGATGGGAGTTCGCGCCGAGAGAAAAGACTCGGTGGCCACGCGAATCGATTCGGACGTATAAAGCTGCGAATCCTTTGAAAAGGATCTGCGACGTTGAATCTCGACCTCGTGGAACGAGGATGTTCGATTCTCGATCGATTGAACGTCAACGTTTATTCAATCATTTCGGAAACTTGCTCTCCTCTCTCTCTCTCTCTTTCTCTCGGGTCTCCACGAGAGAAGAAAACACAAAAACTGATGTTATATTTTTGCAAACTCCTAATTTAAACTATTTTCTGGCCACTTAGTATACAAAAATTACCAAAAACGTCGAAGAACCCTTAAAAAGATTCCACAGCTCATTTCAAGTAACTTTTCCCTTTGCAATAATGTCGTCCGCGCCTTCGTCAAGGAATTATCAACGAAAACGGCGGTCCAATCAGAGCGCCGCCATTGCAAGCGAGTCCCCACTCGACGATAGGTCCCACCCAGCGGGTTGTTGCGATTGGCCGAGCCGAAATACGTCAAACTTCGCCGCTGTTTGATCGGTGGTCTTCTTTTAAAAACAAATTTCTAAAACCAAAGTAATGTGCCTCGAAATTTGCACGGGCCCACCCTGTATGTCGCCGCCATTTTCCTACAGGAGTACGCGAACATTTCGACAATCACAATCGCCCGAAGTTGGGAAATGATCGGGGTTGTTTATACCCTCGAAATTAGCGAGCTCTCGAAGGAAACGAGACGAAACGAGGAAGACAAAAGGTACTGCGAAAGGACGAGTGGGCGGGGTCACGGCGGCCCCGGGGTGGCGAGGGAGTTTGTTACGGCGTTGCATGAATAAGAATTTCTTCATTACGTCGGATTTACAGTGGACCGGCCGTCGGAAAACGCTGAAAACGGTGAAACCGCCGATGAGCCCGAAAGAGGCAGTTACGCTTACACGGTGAAACGGGGCTGTCTTCTCGAAGGGGGCGGTCGGGGGGCGGGGCAGGAGCGGATGGGCGTGCGACGAGACGCTTATCGTCCCTTCTCGGATCCCTTTTCGCGTTTCCATCCCCCCCCCCCGATGTCGTTTTATACGCGACCGAGTGAAGAAATTGTCCGTAATTGTCGCTTTCTTGCGCAACTCGCCGCGTTCGAAGTGCAATGAAATATAAAGGGCGGCGAGCCGATGCCGCTCCGAGGGGCGGGGCCTGTTAAGAGAGTGCGAAAGAGTAACGATTTGATCGGATCGCGTCCTTTGTTGTTCGTCGACGTCTCGATTCGTCGGAAGTCGTTGGCTGTCGGTTTCGCATAACGTTTTCGCTCCTCGTTTGAACACTGTTTCTCGCCGATCGATGTATCGTTTTTTAAGGTTATCAGAGAGCTTGTAAATTAGTTTCCGAGGGGCGTAATGGAGTTTCGTCAATTTCGCGTTGGGAAATGTCTCGGGTTAATCACGAGTTTAACTTGAAATATCCAAGTTCCGGGCTGGCGATCGAAGAAATCGAATTCGATTACCATTCATTTGCCGGGCTCGACTTATTTTCGACAAACTTCGATGAACTTCGATGAACTTCGCTGTCGAAGCAACAAGCCCTGCGTAAACAATGGAACCGGCTCGCCGGAGGAACGATGCTCGTTGTTCAACGGGAGCGTATCGCCCGCTACGGTTCATCGAAATTGTTAATTATTCGCCCGCCCGGGCGAACGATATTTTTGGAAATGTTTACGAGAAAAGCGTCGCGTTGTTCGTTTAACCATTGGTTCGCAGCACCCGAACGGTGGGTTTTAATTATTTATTTTATTTTTAATTATTTGAGATTTGAAATTTCTGTCTCGAAGATAGTCAAACGATGCATTTGCACTCGAAGCTGTTTTAACTAGAAAATTAAGACACTTCTTCTGACCTAAAGTATTTTTATTCTACGTGATTTATTTTTTCATTATTACTCGTTCGTACAACTGTTAAAATTTTAGAAAAAATTAAGACACTTCTTCTGACCTAAAATATTTTTATTCTACGTGATTTATTTTTTCATTATTACTCGTTCTTACAACTGTTAAAATTTTAGAAAAAATTAAGACACTTCTTCTGACTTAAAGTATTTTTATTCTACGTCATTTATTTTTTCATTGTTACTCGTTCTTACAACTGTTAACATTTTAGCTGTTTCTTAATACCAAAGCTACCTCGGTGGATTCAATGTCTCGTTTCATTTAAGTCCAAAGAAAGTTAATTTTGACATTTTCATAAGGCAATATGCATTTGGCCATTTCAATTCTCGGTAGATTTAGTGTTAAATACAAACGCAGCGATGTAAAAATTGTTTTAAATAATAGTTTGGCAATTTTTAGAGGTGTTTAGTCACCGTTCAAGTGCCAAGGGTTAAAAATGTGGTAAAAATTTAATGTACCGTGGGATATGAAAATACGTTACTAGTTATATGCAAATATAATGAAAATTGAAAGCGGTATACCAGCTTGGTATTGTTCTGCGCTGAAGGAACGCAGCTTTTTACAATTCAATGCGTTTATGTTCGATTTAAAGCCTTCTACAATTTTATATTTCAGAACAGGCTTCCCAATTTAAATAATAGCCTTGAGAGAATTCGTCGAGTTTCGCAATTTCAATAATTGTAAAATATTAAATCAGAATGGACATCGCCGATGCGCTGAATTGTTCATTTAAATACGGGAATATAACAAAAATTGAATGCAATGTACCAGCTTGATATTATTCTGCGCCGAAAGAAAGCAAACATTGCTCTTCAACGCGTTGGCGTTCGATTTCAAGCATTTTACATATACAAAATTGCACAATTCGGTATCGGCAAATTGTCGGTAAGATTCCTAATTCGAGTTCCAGCCTTCTGCAATTTCCATAATTGTAAAATATAAAAATGTCCGAAGCGGTTTCGGGTGAAATCTGAATCGCAAAAATTGTGATCGACGTATCGGGGGCTTGTAATTCGAGGACACCCGGTACACGACCGGAAGAATAGAGCACAGTGTTCGATCCGTTAAAAAGACATCATCGGTGGTCTCTGCGAGGTGCAGAAAGGTGCGGAAAACGCTCGGCGACCGATTTATCGCGACTCCGACTACGCGTGTCGCGTGTAATTGACGTGATTGATTGAACACGGCGAAATAATCGAAAGGCACGATTCATCTTGACTATCGTTCAACAATGTTTATCCGACAGCTGCACCGCGTACCCGATTTTAATTTATTCCGAGGCCGTCAAAGGGCTGCGCCCTTCGGCTTTCCGTGAATCACGTCCGAAATAGTTTCTCGAAGGCTAGACTCGCCTATCCGTTTTACAACCGGGCCCTTGTTCCGTTCCCTTCGCTCCGAATCTTCCGAATTTATCGTTTATCTCCTCCCGATCTCTCCGAGGCACTGCTTTGCATCTCGAGACAAATCTTTTATTCGACGAAACGGGCCCGCTCGGCCTTAAAACATTCCCGAAGAAACGCCGAGCGAACGAAAACTGAAAATTCGACCTGCCATATTCCGGGTCAGAACCTACCCGTAAGTCACCCTGTTATTACACCGCGAAATTTATGGTTCTACCATAAAAAATGCATGGCCGAGATGTCGCATAAAACGGCAGAAGACGTGTTCCGTTTTAATTTTCCATTATCTCCGTTAAAATTATCGAACGACGCCTTGGATGTCTATTATAGTCTCTGCGGCTTGGAATTAACTTAGACGATTGTCTGTTTCAAATAATTAGCTGCAATTTACGCGTTGCTTACCGATAGCCTAACAGTACAATTAAAATTTATCGATGCCAAAGAAGACCCAATTCTAATTGCAAACCGAACAACAAACTTTAGAAGCTTGTGCCTCGGAATTAATTTAGACAATTTCTATCTGAAATAATTAGCTGCAATTTATGCGTTACTTACCGGTAGCATAACAGTACAGTTATAACATATTTAGACTGAAAAACATAAATTTCAATCACAGCGCTAAGAACAAATTTTAAAAGGTTGTACCTCGGAATTAATTTAGACAATTTCTATTTTGAATAAT
>CM052082.1:21962619-21976547 GCA_028453745.1 Agapostemon virescens
TTTTCAACTGGCTTCGAATGGAACCATTGCTTTTGCAACAAACAAAATTTAAACATTAATTTTTAAACCGACTGAAAAACTAGAGCTGCTGGCAAAGTAATTATTCAAATTTAACAATTCAAGTTCGACCGACTCAGAAAAGAAGGCTGCTAGGAAAGATCATTAATCCAGCAACAATTAAAATTTATAAATTCCTTACTCGATTCGACATACACGTAATCTTTTTATATTTTTCCATCAATTACTCAACTCGATTCAAGTCTTCAGACTTATTTACATTACTATTCTACTACAAATTAAACAACCAGTATCAACTGTAAATTCAAACATTACATCTCCAAATTTATTAATTAAAAATTCGAATCTGCTATCTTCGAATTCATCGATTAAATTATTTGAATTTGAAGCAGCTTCTAAAAATCAATTCAACGATAAGCCCAATAAATCGGTTCAAACGGATGCTTCCGTTCAATTATCGATTGGTTCAGTCGTGAATAAAACCAGAAAAGTGATGTTCTAAAATATCATCAACAAATATAATTTAATATAATTATAATTTAATTCCATCAAACTAAATTTCCAACAAATAACTTCTCGGCCGATGTATGCGTAAAAACAAACGACACTCACGACTTTCCTAGCGAGTACTGCGCGCGGTTTCCGTTACCCCGAAAGAAGCGAGAAAAATTCATGTTAGTTCCCGCATCCTAAACTAGATAGCGGTGCGGTGACGTTACGACCGCCAGTCCGCAGATTTTTCAGAATTGTCGAGCGCGGGTTGCTGTTCGCGTCGGTTCTCCAACCGAGTTGTGTCAATTAGTTATTCCGGACGTGTAAAAATATTCATCTCGTATCGGTTCGATCGCGTGATACCGTATCGGATCAAGGTGTTCCGGTTCGCTCTTCAACCCCTTCCCGTAAAACAATTTCGACTCTCGACAAAACGTTCGAACACGATCGTCCGAGTACGTGATCAATGCTCTCCGACGTCGACGACGAAAACAACAATTTCAATCGACGATTTACCAAAAAACGACACCGTATAACTTCCGTTTGTCCATCGGGCGGTCACACGGCCGCGGAGAAGTCGAGAAAGATACTACGGGAAGGGGTTCTAGATCTCCGATGACCGTACCGTCGCGTAAAATCCTTGGAAGACGTCCGATGTATCTTCTCGTCCCACCCGTTGGCCGTCGCACGAAAATAAAAGGAACAAAAGGTAGATTATACACGTCCCTTCGATAATACAATCCGCGGAAAGACCGATCGCTCGAGTCCAGTTTGATTCGCGACCGATTACGATTACCGCGCGCGATTCGCACAAAAACCGACACGGAACCGTGGATAACCTAACCAAACAAAGACCGGAAACAAGAAAACGAACTAGTCTCCTCGTAACGGCCCGGCCGACACCGACACCTATCCCTCCGTTTACACAGGTTTAAATAGATCGATTTGGAATTACTCGCGGCTTCGCTTTCCTCTCAATTTCTCGACTCTTTATCTCCGACTCGCGCCGCTATTATACTTATCCACCGATGCAGAGACAGTTCGGATGAAGCACAGGGCCCCGGGGGGGACTGTGCCGAACCGTGGCCGATCAATTTTCAATATTTCAAATATTTTCTTATCGCGTGATATATTTACGAACGCAACCCGCCAGCAAACGAACGAAAGAAAGAAGAAAAAAAAAGTAAATAAATAAATAAACTCCGTCGTCGTGTTTGTCGCTCGAAACCTCCGTCGCGTCCTTTCTCGAAATGTTTCTGCATCGATCACCGAGAGACCGAGTCCGGTTTTACTCGCACAAACAAAATACGCCTTGGCATGATTATGAGTTCGCTTTAGGCACCTGATTTTTCCTCGAGCGTTCAATCGTTTCTTCTTAACCGACTAAACAAACGGTAATTGACGGCTATTCGCGTCTTTCATTCGTTCGACGCTTACTACCTCCTTAACCCCGCGACAAACAAACCGTTTTCTCTTTCCTCTTGTTAAACGCTATACTAACGGAAGATTAAAAAAACGACAAAAAAAGAAGAATGTGTCACCGGTATAAAGTGTCCAATCGAGAGCAAAAGAAACGGTGAAAGAATAATAATAAAAAAAAAAAAAAGGAAATAATTATATGTTCGACGAGAATAACAACAACGAAATAATTAACAATTAAATTTATACCAACCCGCATCTAGAAATCGCTAATCCTAGCGCTGTGTGAGTCAATGTCTCGTGAGATAGGCCTACGATCCGTCTGTTCGACACCTAAAACAATTACACACACACACACACAATCACACATACACACACACTTCTTCTAACGCTTATTGTAAATATATATATATGATATATACATATATATATACATAAATATATCCTTCCTATTTCCTCGTGCACGTTGCCTTTAACTGCAACAAACCAAAAAAAGAAAAAAAAAAAGTCTTTTTCTCTGGAAACAAACGTTTAAATCTCAAATCCTGCGACGAATGAAAGTTACCGAAAAATATATTAAAAAAAGAAGAATACGGGAGAAGGAACAGAGAAAGAGAAAGAGAGAGAGAGAGAGAGAAAGAATGATAGAGAGATGAATTTATTGCGAAAGCATTGCGAGCACGGTTTAATTGAAACAAGACGACAAGAAATATAGGTTAACACGCGCGGAAAACACAGCGTTCGGAGGGCGCCCCGCGAGTAGGCGTCGATCCGTTGGTGATTTGTATGTTCGAAAACGGAGAAAGAAAAAAAAAAATTAACAAAATACGTTGAAGAGGACAAAAATAGACGTTGAGCGGGCGTTAGTTTTGTGAACACTGCAATACTGGAAAAAGAGCTTTGGGTAATAAATGAAACAAACCAATACGATTTCTTAACGACCGTGTCATTTATTGCTCTCTTACTTATCGACACACGGCCCATCATCCACCACGAAACCATATTCCGTTACAACCATAGAAACAGTCTGTCCGTGATTTTCGAACGCGATCCATTTATTCGGCGAACATTATTTTACTCGGTTGTGTTACCATCGACGGAGTTCTTTTTATTTTTCGTTTTCGAGATTCGCGAAGCTACACACACACACACACACACACACACACAGGCGTTATTCTTTCTTTAATTAACCAAAAACAGAAAAATAACAACACACTTGCACTGTCGTTCGGAAAGTCCACGGTGTTTCGCACTTTGTTTTCATTATCGTCATCGACTTCACTCGATCGAAGATTATATTCTCACTGATAACAACGTAAGCTAATTATTTCCTTTCTTTTTCTTCCTAAACATACATTTATACTTGCACGATAACGCTGTTGATCAGTCTCGAGTAGCAGAGTACAGTAAACATATAGGTTAGGGGAGTTCGAATATACATTTGTCGTACAGTGGAACACCGTTCGTGTGAACTGAATCGAAAAGCAGTGCTTGATCGACTGAATGTTAGCCGAGTGAATTGTTTATTAAATGAACAATAAATAATAAGTCGAATGGAGATCTATAACAAGCTCGTGTCTCGACAGGTTCGTACGAAGGTAGGTGTTCCACTGTAATTAGTATGGCTTGTATAATAGAGTCACCAGGAATTGCAATGGTCCATATTCGCGCGTGCAGAAACGGTTCGCGAAATGCGCACCGGTGCGCAGGAACGTGTCGCAGACGTTGGGTCCGCGTGACCCCGGGGCACGGTCGTATCGGTCACAGAAACATTGGTAAACCGTATCGACGAGATCGGTAGATTCGCCTAGGCCGTGTAAAACGTTGGTGTCACAGATATACCGTGTGTACTTCTTGTCTGCAAACTTCGACGACGAGAGGTTTTCGCGCGCGCGTCGACCACGGGCGACGAGTATCGTTCGCAAGTAAAACCACTGTGTCACTCTTCAGTTCGATTCGGTTCGGTTCGGTTCGACGCAAGAGTCCACGGTGCACGAACATCGTCGGATTAAGGTTAGGGCACGGGCGAAAATCGGCAAGAGACACCGCCGACGCGCGCGTCGATCGTCGTCGGACAGGAATCCAGTTGTATCCAGAGAACGAAGGCGGCGGCGACGGGTCCGTCTGCGAACAGAGATCGTGTGGGAATGAAACGACGAGCACGATCGCGAAACGGCGGCGGCGGCTGCTGTTCGCGTGAGGATCGGTAAAAAGAACAACCGAGCGGTATGAAGAAAATCGCGAACGAGTCGCGATGTTCGCGCGACGAAGGCTCAACGAGAACGAGGAGAGACGACAGGTGACTGGATCGCTGCGCCATGCGCGTTGCCCGTTCGGGCTCGGGCTCGGTCGAGCTCGCTCGTCAACGGTCGGCCGCCTCCGGCGGCTAGTGGTGGGGCGAGCAGTGTATCCGTGACGTCACATAATTAGAGTAAATACAAAGTAGTCTTGATGGGACAGCGGCGTGCGCCGCACCGTGAGTCGCTGGTCCGCGCGCGTCAAACCTATATCGTTTCGATACACGCACACCGCGCTCTCGTGTGTAGACCGTGTTCTATCCGCGCTATGTGCCGTCAGTGTGTGTGTGCCAAAGGATCCTAGATGACTGTGGGAATAGTGAGTGACAGCCGTGCAGCAAAGAAATGGAAAAGATAGAGGTGAGCGTTTACACGTTTAATCCGCTAGAATTGTGTTGCATGGTTTTTTCGTGTTTTTTCCGGATTTTTTTTCGCGCGTGTGTGCGTGTGTTTTTTTTTTTTCTCTCCGGCAACCCGACTCGTGGGGCCCGAGACACGTCGGGTTACCGTATCTCTTCGGTCTTTCGATAAATAACACACGGGTGCAGGGGGCTGTTGTGCGCGAGACGTCGTCCACGGTGCGTGCCGGGTCTAAGATAACGCGTTACGCGCCGCTTTTTCATCCCCCTTCGCTCGCTCGTTCATCCTATACGAATTTACCTCGACTCGTGTTCTCCTCGCTACTCGTCCGTAATGCAGAAGTGACAGCGTGCTGATGAGTGGGGGTAGGGGTACGGTCGGTGGAGGGGAAGACGATCGTGTAGTTAGACATCTGGCAACCAATGCAATTGTGTGTATATACATATCTCTCTCTCTTTCTCTCTCTCACTCTGTCTATCTCTCTCGCTTCTCGATGTGCCCACACTATTAGACGGACTGATTACTACTACCATCGTCGTCCGCAACCACCCCTCCTCCCCTCGCCCATCGTTTCCTCTGTTTCATTTTCATGTCTCTCTGTCAACTTTGTGACTCTGCTTTTATCTATCTTTCTCTCGCACGTTTCTTCTCCCCCCACTCGCCGCCTTCTCCTAGCCCCACCATTGCTCCATCGTCCTCCCCCTCCCACCCTGCCCCACTCATTCTCTTTCTCGATCCCCTCCGTCTCCGTCTGTTTTACCGACTCGTATGCTTGCTTACTCTTTCTCCCGTTTACATATCTCGCTCCTACCCCGACCCCTCCATCCCATAGTATATTTGTTCTTTCTCTCTTTCTCGTGCTTCTGCCGGAGCCACACTTTGTGCTCTCTCTCTCTCTCTCTCTCTCTCTCTCTCGCTCTCTTCCCCCTGTTTCTTACCTCTCTGTTCAACGCGAACGTGCGCTCTCCCTCGCTCTTCCCCTCTCCTCGTGTTCTCTCATTCTCAGTTAGTGAGGTATTTATAGATGTGCCTTAACCCGATTTAACACAGCCACCTCGACTCGCATTGTCCTAACGACGATTTAATGAGAAATTACATTTTTTCCCACTACCCTCTCCCAGCTGACTTCAAGTCATTCGTTCGTTCTATCTTTTTTTTCAATGATATTTGATTCTTCTAATTTTCTCTTTTTCTCTCTCCCTCTCTCTCTCTCTCTCTCTCTCTCTATTCTTCGTGTCTCTTTCTTCTTTCTCTTTCTCTCTCTTGCTCTCTCGCTCTCTCCAGCCCTCGAAAGCATGTTATTGTGGTCTAAATGGAATGCGGTAAAGGAGAATCGAAGGGAATAACACACAACAGCACTGTGGGTACTGTGTACGCGTCCACAAGAGTTCGAATCGATAAGTGCTTCCGTTATTATTAGGATGAAATATTATGGTGCACACGTCGAACGGATAAATGGAACGGTCGTCGTGCGTGTCTCTTGTTCGGAGAAAATTTTGAGATCGTCTTCTCGCGTCGTGGTGCTTTTCTCTCTTTCTTTCCCCACGAAAGAGAAAAAAAAAGAAAACAAAACAAAAACGTGTCTACATGTAAATACGTGTGTACGCGTCGTACGTGGGTAAATATTTAAGTGTGTTTTCGAGAAACGAAAAAGAACGACGTCGGTTCGCTCGGAAAAATATATTTCAACGACGGTCCCGTGTTTATTATTGATTTTATTTTTCTTTCATTTTATTCGCCATACCGTTCGTCCGCGCTGCGTTCAACCAGAATTATTTATTTGACGCTCCAAAATGGAACAATAATTGGACTGTCCGAGTGCATTTAACAATATTATTTTGCTGCATCCCCTCCACTGCGCGTTCTACATCCACCCCTCGACTCTCCCTCTCCCTTTCTCTCTACATATATATGTATGTATATATATTATATGTATTTTATATATATATTATATATATATATATCTCGCTCGCCCTTTCCATTTCCCCTCTTTCTCCGTCTGTGTTTCGGTGGACGAATTGAAAGTATACATTTGAGAATTAAATCGATAATGCGGGGTCGCGAGTCACGGCTGGTAATTATTGTATCAGAGCCCGAGGAGAGTGGCGAGCGTCATTTTTGTTATCGTAACTCGTCGGAGTACATAATACGCGGAGCGCTCTCTATTGTCTTTTTCTCGTAACGAGGAAACAACAAACTCGTGCAGTTTTTCGTCGCCTTTGTGCCCTCCCACCCTCGGCGCAGCCACCCCCTCCCTTTGCCACTACCACCGTCGCTTCCACCACCACTACCACCACCGTTTCCATCACCACCACCACCACCACCACTACCACCACCACCACCACTACCACCACTACCATCAGCAGCAGCAGGCAGGCAGGAACGGTGACTTAAAATATTCTCTCTCTGGCTTTTCGAATAAAGTGCGCTTTTCCAACGAGCTATTTAACGTTCTTAGAAATTTCTTCTTCGTTTTTCTTTTTGCTCCCTCTTTCTCCAGCTGTGTCTGTCTTTCTTTCCCCTTTTCTTTTCTCTCTTTCCTCCCGGTGTTGCCACCACCCCCTCTGCGCGTCGCGGTACTCTCGTCCTTGCAGTCGAAACGGGAAATATAAACTACAAGAAATGCTACTGGCAGATGCAATAATAATCAGTGCGCCGACGAAAATTCCCATCCCCCTTTCGCGACCTGTGCGCCCGAGAGCACAGAGCGTCCATGACGTAATAAAATTATATATTTATACGAGGCGAAGCTATTTGGAGTATGATAAGTGAGGCACGGTGAAAATTCTATTATGCAACATCGAATACGCTCGTACCGGTGACCGTTTTCTTTTTCCTCCGACGATATAATTCTCGACGCACAACCCACGGCAGATTTTTCATGGGGGAAACGCCGGGGATAATTTGTTTCCGCGGTTTTCCGAATTCCACCGCGACCTCCAATTCAATTAATTCTCTTCTGACCCACATTTCTTTTATTTTTTATATATACATACATACATACATACATATATACATATATATATATATGTATATATATATCCACCAAATTCGAGCACCGGATAAACGCAATCGCCGAGTCACGGAGATCGATACACCCACGCAAAAACATTTTTACCGGCAGCTAGAAACATTAATTAATTTTCTGCGCAAGCCCGAAAAATAATCCAATACCGTTGGCTCTCGATTCTACTAACACGATCGTTAATGTTCATCTGTATAATAATAAAAACTTTGTAACTGCAATCTATCGACGATCAGAAAGAATGTTTAACAAATATAAATTATCGTGCTATTCTTTCGAAACTAAAAATCTGTCCCCTCGTAATCGATGTTTCAGCATCGAAGCAAATATGGCGGTTGTGGAGGAATGATTTTGTTCTGTTCCGTTTAGCGAGGAAGACGTATTGCAATAAAGTTAGTCGCGACGAGTATGGCCACACGGGTATTAAATAAAATATCAGTTTTGCTCGTGTAGATGGTCTCATTGTTTCGCGATCGCGTTTATTCAAGCGAGCCATCGAAACGTATTAATTACACCGGGCGCGCAATCGAAATAATTTAATTAAATCGTACCCGAGGACCGTTTTCGGAAAGCGTTCCATAACTTATCCAAGCAAAAAGCGAACGGGCGCGAACGAACGCCATCGTTGTTGCTCACTATTTATTAATTCCGCGCATCGGATTAAATAATACGTGGACAGTGATTAAAATAATCCTACGTCCTTGCGAGCGTGCACGCCACGGGAAACGCACGCATGTACGCGCTCGCTCGCTCGCTCGCGCGCGCGCGCGTTTTCTTGCTCTTTTCTCGTGCGCGCGATTCAAGTGGCTCGTAAAAAATAACAAAACATTTATATTACCTTGGCTGTAATTTCCACGGTGCTCTCTCGTCTCGTTTCCCATCAAGAACCTCTCGTTGTTCGCGTACACGCGTACTTCTACAAGCGTGTTCCTCCTCCTTCTCGTGCGTGTGCTCCGTAAGCGTACATGCAGAGCTACCGTGCACCGAATCAAAGGAACGCGTTGTGTGTTTCGCGTAAAATTTCCCAATTTCGAAATCCCGCCGGCGCACCGTGGCCCATTTCCATAAAATAGCTGAAATTAATCCGAAAGTTTTCGTGTCGTGACATAAGTTCAAATTAAATCTACTCTCCGGAAGCTTATACTCCGCGGAACTGGGTCGTAACCGCGTCGCGTATCCTCGGATTTGTTTAACCAGTTGTTTGGCTAAACAATGCGCTCCAAGATCTTCTTCTTCGATCGTTAACACCGAATCATTCGAAACAATATTATTGATCTTGTCGGTCCGATCTGCATCTGCTCTTTGTCGATGGATATCGTATTTTTGTTGTTCAAAAATATTCGATGTTCTTTCAGGCATGATCAGAACGATGCTCTTTTATTTTTCTAGCATGCTTGAATGTATAATTATTTGTTCAGTGTTCGACAAACTTACTTGTATCGAAGTATTGACGAACAAATAATTTTTTTCAGTTTAATAATAGGTAGTTCGAAGGATTCCAATGATGAAATTAATTTATCCCTGAAGGAGTATGGATAATGAAGTATAAACAAATGAATTTTTAAGATCACTTTGTGACAGACTGTGGGAAGGTTTCCCTGAGCAATAGTTTCCAATAATAAGTATCAAAATTTACGTTTATCGGAGTATTGATTAACAACTGAATTTCTTAAGTTTAATCTGTAACAGATTCTTGGTAGTTCGAAGGTTTCCAATAGTAAAATTAATTTATCCCTGCTGGAGTATGGATAAAGAAGTATAAACGAATGAATTTTTAAGTTCACTTTGTAACAGAGTACGGAAAAGTTTCCCTGCGAAATAGTTTCTAATAACAAGTATAAAAATTTACGTTTATCGGAGTATTGATTAATAACTGAATTTTTTAAGTTTAATTTGTAACAGATTTTAAGTAGTTCGAAGGTTTCCAATAATAAAATTAATTTATCCCTGCTGGAGTATGCATAAAGAAGTATAAACGAATGAATTTTTAAGTTCACTTTGTAACAGAGTACGGAAAAGTTTTCCTGAGCAATAGTTTCCAATAATAAGTATAAAAATTTACGTTTATCGGAGTATTGATTAACAACTGAATTTTTTAAGTTTAATCTGTAACAGACTGTAGGTAGTTTTCCCATGCGCGCGAACGTTGCCAATAATAAAATAAATTTATCCCTGCTGGAGTATAAATAAAAAAAGAATAAACAAATGAATTTTTAAGTTCACCCCGTAACAGACTGTGGGAAGTTTTCCCCGAGCAACAGCATATGCACAACCGTTTCCAATAATAAATTATTATTTTGCCGGAGTACGAATACAATCCGAGTGATCCAATAATAAAATTAATTTATTCCTGCTGGAATATTGATAACAAAGAACGATTATTACAAATTCTGTGAAGTATTATTATTAATTCTTTTATTGCTCTGTTTCGCTGCTAAATATTTCTCGATTCGAACAGAATTTGCGATGTTTTCGAGAATATTTGCACACACACAATATCTCTCATAGTAGAATAATAATCCATTCTTTCTTCTTTATCGTTAAACGAGCACACAGGAAAAATAGTAATCCATTTCTTAACACTGTATCGACCGGAAGCCTATTATTAGGACTTTCAATAGTTGCACTGTATCAAAATCAAGCCTAACTGCTTTTACATTGTAATTTATATCCATATTATTAGATAACTTTAACGAGGATGTCATATCGATTTATAATAAAAATTGCTGTCACCGTTGAGGAATCTATTAACACTTTGACTGCCATGTCACCCATAAATGGGTGACAGAATTATTAATCCATGTTTAAAAATAAATTTGTACGTTAATATATTCATTACATTCAATTTAGATAATATCTGAAGAATACAAGAAGGTTGATAGATAACTATATGCCATACATTTAAAATTATGCAAAAAATTGCATAAATTCGAAACAACTTCTCGAGTGAAATAAAAATTGAAAAACAAAAACCTACGACACTAAGTAGTTTTCCGACCCTCTTGCATTTTCTGGGCCACCGTCAAATTGAATACAATGAATACATTAACGTGAAAATTTATTTAAAAATCGCACAAATAATTCCGTCACCCTTATATGGGTGATGTGGCAGCCAAAGTGTTAAAAAAGAGAAATACTAATCGCCCGGAATCAAATAACACAGAATCTTCGTGCTAATTTATCATTAAACGAAACACAAGAAAAATTGCATTTCCTCAAGAAGGTTGAATCTGCTTTTTTACCAAATTGATTGCCAAACTAGCACCAAAAAAAATTGCATAAATTCGAAACAACTTATCGAGTGAAATAAAAATTGAAAAACAAAAACCTACGACATTTCTTGCATTCACTTTTCCGACCTTCTTGCATTTTCTGGTCCACCGTCAAATTGATTCCAATGAATACATTAACGTGAAAATTTATTTTAAAATCGCACCCTTATGTGGGTGACGTGGCAGCCTTAAAAAAAGAAAAAACCGATACGAATTCGGCAACGTCCCTAAGTTTGTAGATTCGCCTGGACCGGAAAAGCGGCCTAAACAATTCGCTAATTAGTATAATCGATGGAGATACGAGTTTTTCGCGTAGCTTTTCGGCCGGACCGTTTCGGTCCGAGTCGAATACGAAAATTGTTAGGTTGCGAATAAAAAGATCTATTTTTGCAACGTGGAATTGCGTCACGTCACACGACGGACAGGCTGTGTGACGGTGACGGTGATCGGCGGCACGCGCGCGCGTTCTCTCTCTCTCTCTCTCTCTCACGAGCACCGCTCTCGTCGCAATATTTACGTTTAAGGATTTCAATGTTACAGAAACTCGCTTGTACGCGACGCCTCTAAAGAGATTAAACTTGGAATTTAGTCGAGCGAACCTGTAATTCACGTCGCCGATAACTTCGTTGCCTTCGTGCACTATGAACACGAGCATTACCGTGTCTGTGCGCGCACGCGCGCAACCATCCGAGGAGCCTGTTCGATGGTGTGCGTGCGCGCGAGCGTACGACAAAAACAAAAACGTTTCTCACGGCAATCATTTTCGCCCGGGGATTTATGTAATATAATATTTCGCTCGTCGTTGTTCTTGATTCTCTCTTGTTCTCTTTTTTCCCCATTCGAGTTCTCTTATTTTGTTTGTACTGCGCGCGCGCGAGCGTGTGTGTGTGTGTTTTTTTTTATTTCTCTTTTGTTTGCTTCATTTTTCACGTGCACTCGCACACACGCGTTCGCTCGACTTTTTCGCAAACTCGTCGTCCCGCGAATCGACCGCGAATACACTCGATAGAAATACCGAACGGACTAAAACTGTCCGCGCAATGATAATCATCCCGTGATTCACCCGAAAGAGAGAAACAGTTTGTTCCTTTTTCTCATTACGGATCGTTAATAAAATTTAACCCTTTGCTCTCGAATGGCGACTCTGAGGCGCCACGAAAAATTGCCATATTATTATTCAACACTAAAGATACCGAGCAATAAAATTGGTTAATGTATATAACTGTATAAAAATGACAAGAATTATTTTATTTGGATTTTGTGCAATTTTTATTACAATGTATGATTGGCCAGAAAAATCTACGGAACCGATTTCTGTGAAGGCAATTTTATAATTTCAGTGTTTGTAAAATAGAAAGTCTGGAAAGGGTCATTTGACCCCTTGTGGTAGGTTTAGTGTTATGAAATCAATAAAAATTAGAATGTCCTAAGTACGAGTAATAATAATTAATTTCATACGTACGAAAGGGAATAAATGATCTACAATGGAGTTATTATAGGTAAAAATATTGGTTCGATTTTGGGGTGGAATTGCTTCGAGTGGAAAGGGTTAACAGCGACGCGAGAAGCTGCTCCTTCTCGCGTATCAAAACGTTATAAAAATTTATGGCAACGTAATTTTTCTGGCCGGCCGGGAAACCACGCTGCTCCCCGCTCTCGATTTGTAATTATAATTCGTTCCGAGGCTAGCCTCTGCACATGCACACACTGTTGCACTCGAAGGAGAACCGTTCGCGAAACCAGGACGTGTATGATGTTTCATGTTCTCTCTCTTACTTTCCCCTCCCTACCGTTTTTAATCTTATTACTCGAATCCGCCATCTAGTTCCCGATTGCTATCTCCGGAATTAGCAATTTTGCAAATACTCCTCGAGCATCTTTTTCCGTTTGTTACGCGGATATGTTATAGCGGCGAATAAAGCAGAAACAAAGTGTGCTCGGTTTCGGTCAATAAATAATTCATTTTTTTTTCCCCTGCTCGAGCAAAAAGGTAACATAATTGAAACTCGCGTGGTCCGTTTCCTCCTTTTCTTTTGCACCTCGTAGCGGCCGAGGATTTTGTAGTACAAGGACAACTGCTTGCGAAACGAACGGCGATAACGAATGTTCGCTTTTCGATTTGTTAATTTACTCGATAAGTAAGCCGTTAGCTTTGTTTGAATAAAAACGTAGCACCGTTGACGCGACGCGCTCGTTTCCTGCTTTTCTCGCGCTCCTTTGGAATGGTCAAGGATCTTTCTCGACGATTAAGAGTATTCTGGTTGTTTTGTACGAGATCGAGCTGTTGTTTCAGTTCGTGGCGCATTCCTTGTTATTTTCGCTGTTTTAAAATGGTCGGTGATATTTTTCCACAGATAAAATATGTTAATTTTATGATTATTTTAATTATGCGGTGTTTTTTCTGTTTGGATAAAACAGTGGCGTTGAAAGTCACAGCACGGTCCTCGCTGTTCTCGTGTTATAAAATGGTCGATGATTTCGACAAAGATAAGATACGTTCGTTTTTCGGTTACATCAATTATGCGATAATTTTGATCGAATAAAACCGTCGTTCCCGAAATTCGATGCCCATTTTCTTTGACTTTTGCCCCTTGAAATGGTCAACGATTTTGTAACAGATAAGATTCGTTCATTTTTTTATTATATTAGGTGTTCGATATTTCTGTTTGGGTAAAACAGTGTCGTTCTTAAAATTCGAAGCACAGTTCCTACCATTTTGCGCCTCGAAACGGTCAACGATTTTGTCACAGATCAAATTTGTCCATATTTTATCTATTTTAGATGTGTGATATTTCCTTTGGGTAAAACAGTGTCGTTCTTGAAATTCGAAGCACATTTCCTTCCATTTTGCGCCTCAAAACGGTGAACGATTACGTCACAGATAAAATTTGTCCATTATTTAACCATTTTAGATATGTGATATTTTTGTTTGGATAAAACAGTGTCGTTATTGAAATTCAAAGCACAGTTCCTTTCATTTTGTGCCTGAAAACGGTCAACGATTTTGTCAGAGATAAAATTTGTGCATATTTTATACTGTTTTAA
>CM052082.1:22058727-22068870 GCA_028453745.1 Agapostemon virescens
CGGTTGAAAATGTTTCCTATAAAAAGTTTACTTGAAATCGATGTTCTAGGATGTTTCAAGAAGTTTGACAGCGGTTTAGGTAGCCCCCGCTTCGTTCTAGCTCGACGAAACCATCGCTGATGAAACTCGTTGCAATGAAAAGCGATTCTTGCAAACATGTTTGCCCTGAAAAATGTCCTTGAACGTTTGAAACTGTTGGATACTGGACAGAGTAACCTCTGCTTCGTTTCGGACTCTTTCTAGACCTCGATGTAGTCGTCAAACACGGTTGAAAATGTTTCCTATAAAAAGTTTACTTGAAATCGATGTTCTAGGATGTTTCAGGAAGTTTGACAGCGGTTTAGGTAGCCCCTGTTTCGTTCTAGTTCGACGAAACCATCGTTGATGGGCCTCATCGCAATGTAAAGCGATTCTTACAAACATGTTTGCCCTGAAAAATGTCCTTGAACGTTTGAGACTGTTGGATACTGGACAAAGTAACCTCTGCTTCGTTTCGGACACTTTCCAGACCTCGATGTAGTCGTCAAACGCGATTGAAAATGTTTCCTATAAACAGTTTACCCGAAATCCATGTCCTAGGATGTTTGAGGAAATTTGACAGCGGTTTAGGTAGTCCCAACTTCGTTCTGGCTCGACGAAACCATCGCTGATGAAACTCGTCGCAATGCAAAGTGATTCCTACAAAGATGTTTGTCTAGAAAAATGTCCTTGAACGTATGAGACTGTTGGACGATGGTTGAGGAAGTCTTCGGTTCGTTTGCTCGAAAGAACCGATCACTGAAGTGGGTCATCGTGGCTGAAAGTGGTTATCGCAAACAGTTTGTCCTAAACAATGTGTCGCAATGTTCGAGAGCGTCGAAGCAGTCGTCTCAGTCACCTCGAAGAGTGTCCTTGAATGTTTGAGAATGTTGGATGCCGGTCGGGGTAGCCTTCGCTTCCTTTCGGACTCTTTCCAGACCTCGATTTAGTCGTCAAACGTGGTTGAAAATGTTTCCTATAAAAAGTTTACCCGAAATCGATGTCCTAGGATGTTTCAAGAAGTTTGACAGCGGTTTAGGCAGCCCCCGTTTCGTTCTAGTTCGACGAAACCATCGCTGACGAAACTCGTCGCAATTCAAAGCGAATCCTACAAAGATGTTTGCCCAAAACAATGTCCTTGAACGTTTGAGACTGTTGGACGATGGTTGAGGCAGTCTTCGCTTCAACCGGTTTGTGCTAAGCAGAGTGGCCTAACAGCAGAGTGGCCTCGCTGGAAGATTCGTCTAATCCGAAACGTTGGACAGAGATTGACATAGTTTGCGAAGGTTTCAAAGAACCCCTTCGATTCCTATCCCCTTGGCGGTGCATCGTTTTGAAGTATACCTCAAGGAAAACGAATAGCCAAGCTCGCAGAGCAAGAATCAAGGTCCTGTGGGCGCAGGCAAATTCCGGAAAGAGGAGGTATAGAATGGCGAGCCACGAAAAGGAGAACCCTTTAAAAATTAAACGTCGCGGCATCCCCTCGACGGCGAAACGCATCCCCGATAAAATTCCGGGCATTAAAGCGTAGGATCGAAGGCGACCCGTTCCAAGGCCACGCGTCGGCTCCTCGAGTTACTTTTTCATGGAACGTGCCTGCGCGCACAGCCGGCTCGCATAGTCGTCAAACGAGGCGTGGATAGATTGCGAATTTATCAAGTTCGGTATGCCGGAGGATCATCGAATTAGTCCCATCGCTAGGTGTGTAACCGGTTTCTCGTCTGCCGATGCGTGCATCGTGTGCGCTCGTGTGCACTCGGCTATGTATGCGCGTGTCTCTCTGCGTGTACAGTGCGCGCGAGCGTGTGTGCGTACACGTGTGTGCAGAGGAATACGTTATCGACGAGCACGGAGGGAGAGCGGCTCGCGAAGCGTTTCACGGTGGTGTGGCGTCGGTGGTAGTGGTGGTGGTGGTGGTGGTGATGGTGGTGGTGGTGGTGGTGCCAATGCTGTGTGGAGTGGAGTGGCTCAGCCGGTGGTTACTCATGGCACATTGGCGCTGCACGGAGGCCTTTGACCTCCCGTTTCTCTGTCCCTGTCTCTGTCTCTCTCTTCCTCCCTATCTCCCTCTCCGGGCGTCTCTCTCCGTTGCTCTCGGCTGTCCACCCTCTCTATTCTCGTCTCGGTTCCTCGCTCGTCCTTCTTTTTCCCGGTGGTTCGCGCTGCTCTCGCCGGCCTCTCCTCGTCTCCCTTCTTCGTATTACAGCCCGCTGTGTGGCAGTTCATCGTCGCTGCGCGCCGCGCGCTCCTCTCTTTCTCTCGAGCACGCATTCTAACGGGTGTCCCCCGGACGAACGACGATCGTCCGCGAAAGTTTCGCTTCTACGCGAAAGAGATCTTCGACGTTTCTCGCTGCCGCGCCACCGATTCTCTTCCGCTTCGAATCCGGGGGCCGGGGGGGGGGCTCTCTCGCGTTCGGACCGCCTCCGGGGGGAGTCGAACGGTTTCCATCGCCGGTGAATGTTTCATGGATTCTATTCCGGGGACACCCTGTATACACGCGCAACCGTGCGCCCCCACCATCGACCCTCTCCGCCGCTGTCTGCTCGTCTCGTTTCCGCGTCCCTCGACCCGAACATCCTCCCCTTGCCGCTCCCCGTCCCTCCGGCGAGGACCCTACACGACTCCCCTACCCCTCCTCGACCCCTACCCGCGTACCGGCACCCACCCCTCTACCCGCTCCGTCAAGTCGAGCGAGTACAGGCCGCTACGACCTGCATTCATAGCGCAACAAAACCTCCACGGCTCTCTCGACGATAAACGAAACCGTGCACTAAGTGTATTATAACCTCCCACGTTCCCGCCGCTAAAGGTCATGCCTTAACGAGCTGCTTTTTTCCTATCTTCTTCTCTTCCTTCACCTTCTCCGGCTACGCGCACCACCTCCACCTTCTTCTCCGCATCCTCCTCCTCCAGCAACGACCACGACGACGACGACGACGTCTCCTCCACCTTCTGCTCCTCGTCCTCCTCGTTCTCATCCTTCTTCGTTTCCCCGTTCTCCGCCTCCACCGGTTCCCCGTGTGCTTTCGCGGTGTTGCATCGCGCGCAACCGATCCCTCTCTTCTTGTTCCGGACGCCTCCGCGTCTTCTCGCTGCAACAGCAGACGACGACGACGACGACGACGACGACGACGATGCCTCGCTGCTCGACAAGCGTCGACACACCTCGATCCGACCCGGAGACTCGGTCAATGATTCCCCAGTTGGCTCGAACCGGTACGCAGTGGTTCCGTGCTTCGTTCGGATCGCGGGCAACGATTCTGCTCGGGACCATCGCCACTTTCGCTGACCCTACGACTATTTGCGTTGCCGCGATTACCATGACGAGCGCGTCCCACCGATCGTTGGACGCGTTTCAGCCGACGCGATTCGTTGAGTCGTCCGAGGATCGAGAGCAGGAAGATTGTACAACGAGGAATGAGAAACATTCCTTTCGCCATTCCATTGTATCCCTGCTGCGCGATGAGTGCATCGTTGAGTCAGGCTTAGGAGTCTCTGGACGGAGGATGTCGAGTAGGGCATCAGGTAGAACATAGGAGTCGAAGAATTCTATCTGTGCTTCGCTAGATGCACGCTACTGCCCTCCACTAAGAGACCTGTAGACAGGGAATATGGTACAAGAACAAAGTATTAGTTTCTAGCTGGGAAATCGGTGCCCTGAATCAACTTTTCAATCACAGTAGATTAAGCAGAGGGAAAGGAGAAGCTCAGCCAACGAGTTCTCAATGAATTGCATCCATGCTTCGCTAAATGCACGCTACTGCCCCCCATTAAGAGGCCTGTAGACAGGGAATATGGTACAATAACAAAGTATTAGTTCCTAGCTAGAAAATCGGTGCCCTGAATCAATTTTTCAATCACAGTAGATTAAGCAGAGGGAAAGGAGAAGCTCAGTCAACTCGTCGTCGATGAATTCTATCCATGCTTCGCTAAATGCACGCTACTGCCCTCCACTAAGAGACCTGTAGACAGGGAATATGGTACAATAACAAAGTATTAATTCCTAGCTGGGAAATCGGTGCCCTGAATCAACTTTTCAATCACAGTAAATAAAGCAGAAGAAAAGGAGATGCTCAGCCAACTCGTCGTCAATGAATTCCATCCATGCTTCGCTAAATGCACGCTACTGCCCCCCATTAAGAGGCCTGTAGACAGGGAATATCGTACAATAACAAAGTATTAATTCCTAGCTAGGAAATCGGTGCCCTGAATCAATTTTTCAATCACTGTAGATCAAGCAGAGGGAAAGGAGAAGCTCAGCCAACTCGTCGTCGATGAATTCCATCCATGCTTCGCTACATGCGCACTACTAGCCCGCACTAAGAGGCCTGTAGACAGGGAACATCGTACAATAACAAAGTATTAATTCCTAGCTGGGAAATCGGTGCCCTGAACCAACTTTTCAATCACAGTAGATCAAGCAAATGGAAAGGAGAAGCTCAGCCAACGAGTCGTCGATGAATTTCATCCGTGCTTCGCTAGATGCACACTATTAGCCCTCACTAAGAGGCCTGTAGACAGGGAACATCGTACAATAACAAAGTATTAATTCCTAGCTGGGAAATCGGTGCCCTGAATCAACTTTTCAATCATAGTAGATCAAGCAGAGGGAAAGGAGAAGCTCAGTCAACTCGTCGTCGATGAATTCCATCCATGCTTCGCTAAATGCACGCTACTGCCCCCCACTAAGAGGCCTGTAGATAAGGAATATCGTACAACAACAAAGTATTAATTCCTAGCTAGGAAATCAGTGCCCTGAATCAATTTTTCAATCACAGTAGATCAAGTAGATCAAGCTCAGCCAACTATCGATGAATTCCATCCATGCTTCGCTAGATGCACCCTACTGCCCCCTGCTATAAGACTTATACAAAGAGAACACCATGCATCAGTGTATACCATCCACCAAACAGAAACGTTTGATTCCAATCGATCCTCCCAATGAGAACTCATACTAAACCACTGCCTGTCTCTTGACAAGCTCGCTGCCAACCCTGTCCAATGGACCCACGTAAAAATCCGTCCTCTTGAAAATGAACCTGACATTCCAGTTATCAAACCGTCTTCCCAAAGTCTCGATGTCTCCTTCTCGAGAAGTATGTACGGATATCGATCACGAAACCGAGCGGAATCTCTAACAAACTGTTGACCAACGTTAGAGACAACCGTTTTCCCAGTCCTGTTCGGGAGTACGTGTTCGCTGCAGCGGCCCCCGGTGTCATCTATCCGGCTGGCAGACACGGGGCAGAAAAATCGATGCTGCGCTCGGCGCTCGTATGATTTTTCCCGGATCCCCGGCCTGTGGGAAACCTGGCTGTTTCAGAACGCGAAAAGGGACGAGGAGAGGCGAGGTGACCGTCGGCAGACAGGTTTTCTGCGGCGCGATCAATTAGCTCCTTTTCCTCGGCGCGTTTTTCTCTCGTTCCCGGTGCGAGAGCTGCTGCACACGCTGCACGCCGCGCGCGTTCGAATCGATAAGCTCCGGCCAACTTCTCTCTCTCTCTTGCTCTCTCTCTCTCTTTGTCTGTGTGTGTGTGCGTGTGTTTTTGTGCACGTGTACCTGTGAGCGAGGCCGGGGAACAACCTAGGTTCGTGCTGCTTGCTCGTCCCTTCTCTCCCGGCCATTACATAATAACCAGGCTGACAATGAATGACGGAACAAAAGAATTCCTTCGCGCGGATTCGCCATTCAGACGCGAGCCAGCCAGCCAGCCAGCCCAGCCAGGAAGAAGAAAGCGGCGAGGAAGCGGCGTGTCTTCGTCGTCATCGTTTGTGTCCTCGTCGTTGTCCTCGTCAGTCGCTGGTCGTCGTCCTCGGCGGACTCGCGCTCTTCCATTGCGAACCGGTCGCGACAGGTTGGACACTGGATCGAACAGAACCGACCGACCGGTCGTGAACGACCCAGCGACAGTCGCGCGTCTGTCTACGTTTTATGTCGCTTTTCGAAACACGAGATCCCCGCAAGGACCTCTTCTACGCGCAGCCTACTCGCCGCCTCTCCAGTTTCAGGGGAGAGTTTTTAATGGGGTGCGCTGCTCGCGGCGGGACTCGTTCAAGGCTGGCAGGGGAAGGTCGTGACCCAAACCCGAGCCGATCTCCTACCAAAATTACTTCTGCTCCTACTCGGCCACAGAGAGGATCGCTTCGATGTTAGGGCGACGATACGGCGACGACGTGCCTCGACATCTGCTAGAAAAATTAGACAACGAGATTCGAAGAGATTCTGGTACACCATTTTTAAGTCGAGACATTGTTTGCGACTGAACAGAAAGAATCAGATGAATTGCTACTGTTTTTACAATTGCTACAGACAATTTTTATCTCGCACGAAAGCTTCTCGGTCAGTACGATGATTATGACAGGTCATTTAAAATAAAAATTGCTTTGGTTAGATCTTTTCTTTATACACATCTGGGACTCACAGACTGGAAAGTCTGCAAAGATATTTAGAGCATCGATTTCAACCAGGAAAACGATTTGACGAATTTGGGAACGTCGATACATTGTTTATGACAAAAGAAAAATAATCAGTTGCATTGCTACTATTTTTACAATCATTGCAGACAATTTTTATCTCGCACGAAAGCTTGCAGTTTTAGAGGTACTTTAAATCGAGCTGGAAAAGTTCCTCGGTTAGTACGATGACTATGACAGGTCATTTAAAATAAAAATTGCTCTGGTTAGGTCTTTTCTTCATACGAATTTGGGACTGAAAGACAGGAGAGTCTGGAAAGACATTTAGAGCATCGATTTCATCCAGGAAAACGATTTAACGAATTTGGGAATGTCGTTATAGGTCGTTTACGACAAAATAGATAGAGCTGTGCTGCTAATGTTTTTACAATCATTGCTGGCAATTTTTACTTTGCACAAAAGCTTGCAGTTTTGGAGATACTGTAGATCAGGCTGGTAGAGTTCCCTAGTCACTGCGAATTTTCTTTATACATTTGATTGAAAGTCTGGCATAAAAGTCTAGAGAGCGTGGAAAGACTCTTAAAGCGCCATTTTGAATCCACTGGAATCGATTTCAATCAGGAAAACGATTTAACAAATTTGGGGACGTCGATACATCGTTTACGACGAAAGAGAAAGCATCAGTTGTATTGCTACTGTTTTTACAATCATTGCTGGCAATTTTTACTTTGCACAAAAGCTTGCAGTTTTGGAGATACTATAGATCAGGTTGAAAGATTTCCCTAGTCAGTGCGAATTTTTTTCATACCATGCGATTGAAAGTCTGGCATAAGAGTCTGAAGAGCGTGGAAAGACTCTTAAAGCGCCATTTTCAATCCACCGGGATCGATTTCAATTAGGAAAACGATTTAACAAATTTAAGAACGTCGATACAACGTTTACGACGAAAGAGAAAGCATCAGCTGTGCTGCTACTGTTTTTACAATTTTTATTTTGCACTAAAGCTTGCAGTTTTGGAGATACTGTAGATCAGGCTGGAAGAGTTCCCTAGTCAGTGCGAATTTTCTTTATGCCATACCACTGAGAGTCTGACATAAGAGTCTGGACAGGGTGGAAAGACTCTTAAAGCGCCATTTTTAATCCACCGGGATCGATTTCAATCAGGAAAACCATTTAACAAATTTGGGGACGTCGATACATCGTTTACGACGAAAGAGAAAGCATCAGCTGTGCTGCTACTGTTTTTACAATTTTTATTTTGCACTAAAGCTTGCAGTTTTGGAGATACTGTAGATCGGCTTGAAGAGTTCTCCAGTCAGTTCAAAATTTCCTTTATACATGCGACTGAGAGTCTGCCATAAGAGTCTGAAGAGCGTGGAAAGACTTTTAGACCGCCATTTTCAATCCATCGGATCGATTTCAATCAGGAAAACGATTTAACAAATTTGAGGACGTCGATACATCGTTTACGACGAAAGAGAAAGCATCAGCTGTATTGTTACTGTTTTTACAATCACTGCTGGCAATTTTTACTTTGGACAAAAGCTTGCAGTTTTGGAGATACTGTAGATCAGGTTGGAAGAGTTCCCTATTAAGCGCGAATTTTCTTTATACATGCGACTGAGAGTCTGCCATAAGAGTCTGGAGAGCGTGGAAAGACTCTTAAAGCGCCATTTTTAATCCACCGGGATCGATTTAAATCAGGAAAACGATTTAACAAATTTAAGAACGTCGATACAACGTTTGCAACGAAAGGGAAAGCATCAGCTGTGCTGCTACTGTTTTTACAATGTCTATTTTGCACAAAAGCTTGCAGTTTTGGAGATACTGTAGATCAGGCTGAAAGAGTTCTCCAGTCAGTGGGAATTTTCTTTATGCATGCGACTGAGAGTCTGCCATAAGAGTCTGGAGAGCGTGGAAAGACTTTTAGACCGCCATTTTCAATCCACCGAATCGATTTCAATCAGGAAAACGATTTAACAAATTTAAGAACGTCGATACAACGTTCACGACGAAAGAGAAAGCATCAGCTGCATTGCTACTGTTTTTACAATCACTGCTGGCAATTTTTATTTCGTACAAAGGCCTGTGTTTTTTTGAAAGCACTGTAGCACCGATTAGTGCGAATTGTGCCAGGTAATTTTGAATAAAAATTACTTTGTACGTGTCTATGACCAAGAGTCCGTAGTAGGGAAGGAATTGTTATTAATTCAGACCGCGCAACGAGGAAAGCGAACGATCGCGATCTGGAGAGCGGATCCGACACCGGCATTATGAACAGTGAAAAACGAAAGTCGACGGATGCTCTGCTAAAAGCCAACGCGACTTTGTGCTTTTCCGGGGGGATTTAAAGGGTTGTCGTTGGGACAACAATAGGCACCGGATTCGGCCGGAAGATCCGAGCGTTTCGGAAGCGTGCACCGTATGCACCCGGAAGCCTAAACAAATCCGAGTCCCTTGGGCGTGCGCGCGTTTAAATGCCGGTTTCCGACGAGACCGTGGAAGAAGACGCCACGGGCTCTCTGCAATGGCGTAGGACACGAAAAATTCCAGCGTGGCCGCGATCGAGGTAGGCGAACCGGGACGTCCCGCGTTATTTTTCCGAAACATTCCACCGGCGGAATATATGGGTCATTTGGTATGGACGACGTCGCGCATACGTCGGTGAAAAGCTCCGGGGCGAAACGGGAAGGGAGAAAAAGGGCTCAGAAAGAGATAGATAGAAAGAAAGACGGAGAGAGAGAGAGAGAGACCATGCAGGGGCAGCACGAAGGCCGCGAGGCAAGGGAGCTCTCGCGACGAGAGACCAGAAGAAGAAGAAGAAGAACAGGAGAAAGAAAGATAGTCTGTGAGTTTATGCTCGAGAGTACGCCGGTGTGTTGGCGACGTAGCAGGAAACACGTACGCGGCAACAAATGGTAATAATAAAAGGGGCTCGTTCGTCGGCGATCCATACCAAGTAACAATGCAGGAAGCGTGTGCGTGAGAGGCTGGTGCACACACGAGACCTCGCCGAACAGACCTTTTTCCCCTTCTCCTCCTTCTGCTCTTCTTCCCCTACATCCCCTCCGGGCCGACGGTAGCTGACAGCGCCGACGCAACGCGCACGAAACCCACCGCCGGCTGCTTAATGGGCAAACTTTTCGGCGGCTTTTTATTTCCGCCAACAACTTGCCGGCGATTATACTCGAACCGACGACGACGTCCGCGAAGACGTAATATCGCCGTTGCTGTTGCTGACGTTGCTGCTTCTCGATCGGTGGCACCTGGCCTGATCGGCTCTCGGAATACATCGATCAATCCGCGGGTTACCGTGCAGGATCTTTTGGATTGATCGAGGCAAATGCATCGCCCTCCGAGGCAGCCCATGGCGGTCCTAGAACGAGGAGAGTCTGTTGGTGTCTGGGCTAGATTCGTTCGTAACTGTACGGCTTCTTATCCGGGATTGGGAGTCGAATGTTTTACGGTGGAAAGGAGAATTTAACGAGGTACTGTACTTTCGGATAGCTCGAGGCAGAGCTTTGCCCTCCGAGGCAGCCCATGGTGCTCCTAGAATGAAGAACTTCTACAGCCTGGGCTGCGTTGAGTGGTAGCTATGCAATGATGTCTTATCCAACTGTTTTGCGTGGAGAAAGAGAATTCAATTCAATAATAATCGTTCAGGTAGCTTGAAATATAGCTTTGCCCTTTGAGGCAGCCCATGGTGCT
>CM052082.1:22102540-22133938 GCA_028453745.1 Agapostemon virescens
TGTTTGGATAACGGAGGCTATGAATTGAAATAATTGACGGCAACCAAAGACAGGAGGTGTAAACGATTTTCCATTGTGTCAGAATTATTTTAGGAATTAATCTAGAGTGTCGTTCGTCGAGGTGAATGTAAAGTTCTGCGGCGGAAACTTTTTTGGGGAAACTGTTTGGATAACGGAGGCTATGAATTGAAATAATTGACGGCAACCAAAGACAGGAGGTGTAAACGATTTTCCATTGTGTCAGAATTATTTTAGGAATTAATCTAGAGTGTCGTTCGTCGAGGTGAATGTAAAGTTCTGCGGCGGAAACTTTTTTGGGGAAACTGTTTGGATAACGGAGGCTATGAATTGAAATAATTGACGGCAACTAAAGACTGGTGACATAAACGATGGAACATCGTATCAAAATTCTTTTAGGAATTAATCTAGAGTGTCGTTTGTCGAGGTGAATGCAAACTTCGGCAGCTGAACTTGTCGGGGAAACTGTTTGGATAACGGAGGAGTTGGAATAATTGACGGCAACCAAAGACTGGTGAAGTAAACGATGTTCCATCGTATCGGGATTATTTTAGAGATTAATCTGGAGTGTCGTTTTCCGAGGCAAATATAAAGCTTTTGCGGAAAAACCTGTCGGACACGTTGAAATAATTGACGAGAAATAAAAAGCCGCTGGCATAAACGAAGTTCCATCGGACGTCAGAGTGTCGTTTATCGCGAACCACTGAAAATCTGGCCGAGCCAGCGTGCTCTGTGGGTGGAGTGTCGGATCGAGGCGTTGCACTCTGGTCCGTGTCAGTGTCAAAAATAGTCTGGCCAAGAATAAACACATATTTGCCGTCGAACCTGGCAAAACGGTCGCGTCAGCTCGCGTAGCACGCTTTCGTCGTGTCAGTATCGCGGGAATGCGTTTCCGTGGCCAACGCGCCACCAAGTCGAAGCAGGTTAACTCGAACCGAGAAAATAAAATTGTGGCACTGGGCTGGGAAATCGCGGCGCTCTCTTCTGCTCTGTCCCGTCTACCATTTACCAAGGAATCTCGCAAAATTCTACCAACTCGTTTAACACTCTGCACGAACGAATCCATTTTGCCGTCTCGCTTCTAATTTAAAAAAATAAAATGGTGATAATCGAGAAATGAAAGGTTGCGATTTTAGCCTCTGGTTTGTTAACACTTTACCGACCGGCGATTATTTCAGAATCTTTTTTAATAGATCCCTCAACGCCGCAGCAATTTTTATTGCGAATCAACAACGCCTCCTGAGTAACGTTATCGAATAATTTCGCTAGAAATTACAATGTAAACGTAGTTTTTTAAGCTTCGCTTTGTTACGAGGCAATTATTGAAAGATCTATTAGTAGACTTCCGTAAACTGTAGACTTCGGCAAAGTGTTAACTCGTCGAGCACCCGGTACACCTTCGATCCCGAAATCCTTTTTGCCCCTCGGTCGCGCGACGAATGACAGCGCCGGCGCGAAAATAGCGTGCGGTTCGGACGACCGTGCCGAACGAACAGGGAAAGGGCGTGACGATGCGTTTCCCCGTTGACGAGTCGAACCGCGAAACTGATTGGCAGTATTTATTGAAGTAGGTGTCTCATGTTCCACAGAGAAACATGCAGTCGACCTCGATGGCGTGGAACACTTTCATCCCGCTGCCGCCGCCGGGTAGCAGAACGCACGGGGCCCCGCACTCGGCGATGACGGCGCACGTGGGCCATCATCATCCGGGAGCGGGCGCTGGTACAGCGCATCCGGTCACCGTCGCGCAGCAACAGCAACGGGAACGAGAAGAACGTGAAAGAGAAGCGAGGGAACGAGACGCGAGGGAGCAGAGGCAGAGGGAAACCGAGAACCTGGGGATGAGGGAACACCTGGCCGTGGCCGAGAGGCTGCAGAGGCAAGCCGAGGCCAGGGATCATGTTGCGGCTCAGCAGAGGGCTGCTTACTATGCAGCCACAGCACCTCCGACTCAACAGGTATGCGATCTTTATGTACTCCATAGTTTCGACGCCAGTTTCTCGCTGGCTGCGACGCGCGATCGGCTGTCGCGGTCGGTCAAATCGTTTACGACCACTAAAATCACGATCCGAGTACCTCGCGGGGGTAAACTCAACGACGCGACATCTTGGCGCTCCTTGGAGCTAAACGAATTTCGGATACGCGATCGAATCGAGTACGCAGCCGAATCGAGACACGGAAAAGCATGTTACGTAACATGTCGAGTAACCTAATAAAAATGTTTTTTACTTTAGGTGTCGAGACCATCTAGCGTACCTGGCAAAGTCGACTATCCACCTCCGCCGGCGCATTCGAGGACGTCAAAGTCGTCGCTTCCAGTCAGTAGTCTTCACGAGAAACCGCCGCAGGTGGTCGGTCCACCGTCGCACAGTTCCTTGCCGAAGGTGGAGCCGAACGTAGGGCTGTTCAGCTACTCGACGTACCAGCCGCAGACGTCGTACATGCACGACATCAAGGTGAAGAGCGACGTGGTGCAGTCGCACAAGTCCGGCAGCAAGGGCGGTCTGGCCGGAGGTTTGGAGAGGGACCACCACGGCAGAGAGGTGCTGCAGAATCCGCCGTCGTTGCTGTCGGACCACAAGAGCTCGGTGATCGTGAAGAACGAAGGCAGGGAGCTGCCGAAGACGCCGGTGTCGCAGCAGCACTCCTCGCCGAGTCCGAAGATCATGCCGTATCTGAACGTGCAGTCGGTGGCCCCGCAGCACAAGCCGTACGAGTACCGGAGTCCCACGCAGAGTCCTCACCACCTGCATCACTTGGACGGCGGGTTGCAGGCGGCGAAGAGCATACCTCAGGGTCACCACAGAAGCGGCAGCGGCTCGACGACCACGGCACAGTTACCGAGCCCGCACGGGCATCCACCGCACTCGCACAACCGACAGTCACCGCACGCCCAGCATCCTCATCAACCGCCGCATCCGTCGCCGCCCGAGCCGCGCTATCTGACAAGGCCGGAATCAGGGTTACCTTACGCCGCTGCCAAGTCCTCGTACCCGTATCCGCATCCGCATCCGCCCACGGCCTCGCCGACGTCCCATTACACAGCGCCGGCCGGCTCGAAGCCAAAAGTGAGCAGCCCGGCGCCGCCGCACATCTACGGCAAACCGAACTCCGGCATCATGACCGGCACGCCGGTCTGCCGGGCTTCGGAGCCGGCGGTCGCCGCGCCGATACCCCTCACCTCGAAAGCCGGCAGCTCGCCTTACCAGCAAGTGCCTCATCATCACGGGGCGCCGCCGCCACCCCTGCCGCCGCCAGCTCACAGCAGATCCGTCTACGATCCGAGAGGTTTCACCGGGTCCATGCCAGCCGCGAAACTACCGCCGCCGCCGTTGCACGGATCGCCGCCGACGGCGGCTTCCGCGCCGCTTTCGAGGCCGATCGCTCATCCCGCTCATCACACCAGCCCGCACCAGCAGCCCGGACAGACGGTGCAGCACGCGCAGCCCCCGATCAACACCACCTTCCAGACGCAGCCGCTCGACCTCGGCGTCGAGAGGTCCGGCTCGCCGAAGAGGAAAGCGCCGACTCCCTCGTTGACCGAGAACTCGGGCCAACCGGTGTCCCTCGAGGTCTGCAAGAAGCGCAGGACCGAGGAGCAGCAACCGTTGCCCCTGCAGTGCGTCGGCCCTCCGATTTTATCCCGAGTCAGCGAGCCCAGCCCGCTGATAGCCTCGGCAGCCACCTCGATCACCACCGTTGTCAACACCGCCGCTCTCCTAGCGCAGCCCAACAGCCAAGCGCAGGAGCGCAACGTGGCTGCCGTCAGTCCGGCCCCGAGAACAGCCAGCGGCGACGGATCCGTCAGGCCCGCCAGTACGGGCAGCGTCAGCTCGCTGAATCCGACCGTCAGCGCGGCTCCGAGTCCTGCGCCGATACCCAGCCCTGCTCCTTCCACCGCGCCCAGTCCTGCACCCAGTGCACCCGGAACCCCGGCCAAGGCCAACGCCAGCACCGTCGACAGCGAGAAGTCCAACAGTCCTGCTCCAAGACCACCGAGCAGTACCAGCTACCCCGGTCACAAGCTGAAGAAGGCCTGGCTGCAAAGGCATTCCGGCGAAGACGGCACCGAGGACACCACCGGCGTCGTCTGCAGCGGATCCTGCGTCACCTTGCCCCTCAACATCTCTCAAGCCACCTCGCAACCGCTCAACAGCAAGGAACGGGACTCCTCGTCGAACAACTCCAACACCACCACCACCTGCATGCCCTCCGCCGTGAACTCCATTCACAACATCGGCAGCATGGCGGTGAACAGCATCAACAAGAGCAAAGTCGCACCGAAAGGAGGCCGCAAGTCCACCAACAAAGAATCGCTGAATGGTCACGCGACCGACTCCAAGAACCTGCAAGAAGACTCGTCCAGCAGCGACCCGGACCGGAAGTCGCCGCCGAAAAGGAAGCCACCCAAGGTATCTATATGGATCGTATCTACGGGATGTTTCATAACCGGCCCAAAGGATCGGCGCATTCACGATTACTCTGTTCAACGTATGCCAATCATTCTGTAAACGTTGCTTCGGATGCTAAGCGACTCTTAGACTGCAAATCTTTCTGCGAAATAGTATTATATAGTATTCGTGTTAACCCTTTGCACTCGAATGCGGGGCACAACTAAAAATTGTATCATTATGCTTGCAGCTAGGAAAGTGATAACAGTTGTACTGTTGTAAAGACGAGTAATAGTAAAAACCTGAATATGCATAAGAGGAAATAAATCACGTAAAGTGAAATCTTCGAGAGCAAAAGATATGCCTTGGTTTTAGAAGGTAAAACAGCTTCGAGTGCAAAGGGTTAAATGATTCTCTCACCGTTTGAAATCACACTCGTCTAATTTTCTACTATTCATGTATGAGATTCGCAGTCTATATATATACATCTGTCCAAGGAGATGAGTCAGCGCAGATAAACAAATTGTACTTCCTTCGTTGACTATGTAAAACATGGGAGTATGTTGTACTCGAATGACTACCGCGTGCGTTCGTTTATCCTAACCGACTCTACCAGTTTGGACAGAGTCGAATTGCCAAATATTTGTCTGCGTTGATCATGTTGCTATTATAAATTGGCGTTGGACAGCGTAATTTCAGAGAATCGTGACAATGTGCCCCTTATTCCCGTTATGAAACGTCCTGTGTTCCAGTCTCGGCTTCTCTAAGCCGGCTGTTTACGTCTAGGAAGACTATGATTTCGCCATTGCACGTGTTGTAGTACCATTGCATGTGCGGATTGATTATACCTCGTTAATTGCCAGCTGTACTCCTAATAGATCCTGGCCAAAGTAATTGCCGCTTCGTCGGAGCAGTATTTGTTCTTGAGCTCCTTGTTCCTCAACTGCAAAAGAAAGTCGATTAGGCGGGGGGAGAAATGAAATTCGTGTACGGCTTCATTTCCAAGGAAACACACTGACTCGGCTCGTTATTCACTATTGTAAAAACAATTATTCGCGTAATTGATGGATTTTCGAAATTCGTTCTCTTGGAAACGAAGCCTCGAGCGAGAACACTTCTTTCTCTGCTTTTTACCAAGCCCCCTTTTTTGTTGTTCATACAATTTTATGAGTCTCTTGTTTACAAAGAGTTTTAAACCTAAATCGATAACAACTATGGAGAGTTGACACGTCATCGATGATGAACAGTTTAACTCTTCGAGGCATGGTAGTGTGTTAACCCTTTTAGTGCCCAGAAAAAGTACCGTACCTATGTGAGAAATACATTTTCCAATATTATATATAAGGTAAAGGTACTAGTAGTTGACACTTTAAGGAATTTTTTGGTTATTTGTTTACATAGCTCAAGTTAAGTTCACTTTATGGAAAATTTATGATTAGTAGTAATATTCTATTGTAATATTACGACAATTATTTATTCCTGCATATATTATTTATTTTCTTTCTAAAAGTGAAATTTGATTCAATAGTTGACATCCAGCGAAAACAATAAATTTAGTAGTTGATACCTTTTAAGTTTCAAACAACATAAACGACTACTTTTTTTTTACTCACAATGTTTAAATAATACAAACTTTCAATACTTACATTTTAACCAAGTCCTTAGCGATTTATATAAGAAAATATGCAAAACACCGTAAAAGCCCAGCACTAGTTCGAATAACAGGTGGCCATGACACTTGTCAATGGCGGACTATGCGCAGTAGTTTACAATTCAGTTACTGAAAGGCGACACTATACAAACTAATAAGGTTCGATGTATTCCAGCTTGTGGTTTCTTTATTTATTTACTTTTTTTTAAAAAAGTGTCAAGTACTGGTACAGTGTCAACTACTGGTGCTTTTACCTTAATACTTTATTATTATAATACTTACTTTCTAAAGAGTCAAATCCCAAACAAAACTTTTTTTAATTCTTTTGCAATGAAATTAGACCATTGATAACGTTTTCTAAATTTATTTTGCAAACAACGATATATCCTCGTTCGGCACTCAAAGGGTTAAAAGTGTCCCACCTTATTAATCAGTGTATATGCACAACAAATTTTATTGTGCCTCAAAGGGTTATTGGTTGTTTATCGTGAAAATTTATCCAAATATCGAGAGCATACGATTTTTACTTAAATTTTTTCTAAATTTTGAAGCATCTTGAACTGAGGAATTTATTTTGGAAATGGAACAGTTGTGTTGTTTCTTTGTTTTTGTTTCTCTCTTCTAAATTGAGTAGATACTTTTTAATTTATATATATAGGATGGTGACTGTTGACTGAGCTTTTTAGAATGGTTGAGCGTCGAAAAAATTGGAACGAACTAAAACAACCGTTTTTTCTATTGTCTGTTTGAATCTTCCGCCCGTTGCGGCGCCATTTTGATAACACAAGCCACACGCAGGAAGAGGCGGTCTTCTGATACATCGGTGCAGTTGTACCGCGTTCATTTATCACGTTCTCGAGTTAAATATATGTGCCTTACGCATTGCCATGATTCGTGCGAAGAGTGTGAAGCTGAACGGATGAAAATGGTAACGATTAGATCACTTTTAATTCAAAATATTCGTTCTCTCCGAACGAACATAACCTAGACACACATTGTCCAGAAACACTCTCTTTTATCGATTGTTTTTGCAATCGTTTCACGTTGATTTTTGCTTCGAAACATGATCAAATACTAACGATTTTCGCTCGAGTAATTTTGGTTTACGAGAAACAGTAATACTTTGTAAATATGGATTACCTATTTCTTTCTTTCAATTTATGTTCCAATTTTTCTGCATGTGTTTAGAATTAAGCTATTGGGTCATCTTGTACGTTCGTGCCGCCAATATACTCTTCACGATTTTTAATATTCAACAAATGAAATTGTACAGTTACGGTATAATATCTTTATCAGAAATGGGAGGAGATATTATGGAATGTAACTTTAATTTTTCGTAACTTCTAAAGGTGTGTTACAAATATTAATGTATAGTGGTGGAATATTAAATGGCACGAACTAATTCAGACCTAACAGTTTTCCAATTTTTGGAATTGCTTGTAGTAGGCTGCTGTAAACAGAGTACACTAGTAAAGGAGCTAGAGCAGAGGCCACACGAGTACCGATAGATTTTTTGGCAGTAGTTACGGCAAGAGCATGAACTTCCTGACTACTTAATAATCTGTGCCCTGTGGTAGGTAAAACGAAAGAAGGGCGCCGCACGGAGGCAGCAGACTACCGCGGAAGATCAGCGGAGACGTAAGGAAGAAAAGCAAGTAGGAGGAACGGGTGTGGGCAGTGAGTCTAGCAACGAGAGCGAGGCTGGTTCAGCCAGTGACACCAGCGAACAGTTGGGCTCCATTCAACCTGTGTCGAGAGTGCGCCATACCACCGCCAATTCCAACAATTCCTCGGGAAACGGTTAGTTGACGTAGCTTGTTGTAAACGGACTTCCCATCAGGTGAACTAACTATTCACTTGCAGGGTAAGTGATCCGCGTTCCACTATCGTATGCTTACTATCTATAGAGCTTTATGGGAACCCTAAAAACTCAGGAGTAAACATTCAATCAAAAATATTAATATTAAATATTATTAATAAAAATATTTCATAGACAAGATCATGGGTGTGTAAATTTCTTTTGCAGCAGCATCTTATGGAAGGTCCAGTATGCATTTGTTATGTATTCCCCATTGGTATTGTTCAGGATGGAATCAATTTGAAATGTATTTAAAATGTAACATACTTTGATACAAGCAATACTTCTATAGCAGCAGCGTTTAATCGACCGTTTTTCGTGTCTGCCTGAAAGAATGGTTGAATGTCAAAGAGAAAAGAAAACAGTAAACAAAAATTTATACTTTCTTTGTGGTACTTGAACCCGAATGGGCATCCTTATAAACATATTCCCACTGCTCACTATTCTATTAAATTACCGATTGTTTACCAAATTTAAATAAAAACATTTGAAAAATAAAGACTCATCCTGAAAAAACCAATCAGAGTTTTATAATACCAGATGCATATTACACCTCCCATAGAATACCAATCCAGAACCTCTTTCACACCTATGAAACAAGAAACATACTATTTAATCTGTAACTTTTTGACTACCTGATACTCTTTAGGTTCACGAAGCTCTTTTTGCAATATTGTTTCTTTGACTATTTCGCGTTTCACTAAACTTATATGATGACATAAATTTCAATTGATACTCGTGAAAGATAACCAATGAGCTTTTTAACACTGAATATGTTTGTATGTCCCACGTAAGCGATCGAACGAACGCTAGACGGTGTTATTTGAAATAGAGGCGTTTTTCATTTTGTAGGAAACAACAAGGAACCCAGGAAAAGGGGCAGGAGACCAAAGACTACGAAAGGTAATGAGTTAGGAGGCGAGGACCAGCAACCACGGCAAAAGAAAGAACGTAGAGACGACAGCACGAGTGGTGGTAACAGTGGGCCAGGTGGTAGCGGCGGAAGGGGCGATCCCTTTCGCAGGCCACCGATATCGCAACTAAAGAAAACCGGTGACAGCTGGTTGCAAGATGGTGCTTGTTTCGAGGTCGCCCCGAAATTGGCTAAATGTCGTGAGTGCAGATGGACACCGCACCAGCGCTCGAAAAACCTTCCACAAAATATTTTCTGCAGATTTTATGCATTCCGTAGATTACGGTACACCAAGACTGGGCAATTGGCTATAGCTGGGTTCAGCGACCCGCACAAGGATGCGTCTGAGGTGGGTTCACGGAAATAGACCTTCAATTTTACCCGTTTACCGGCGAAAATTCTTGTAAAATATATTTCTCGTTTCCTTTCGCGTTACAGGTAGATCTTCGGTTGTGGTTACCAGGGAAAGATAGTCTAGATTTGAAGAAAGACGAGAAATCTGATAAGAACGATAAAGAGAAAGGAGACAAGGAGGATCTGGACCTGGAGATGGCTCACCGACTGCTTCGGCAGGTCGGGGACCAGTTTTGCGATCTGCTGCACCAAGAGAAAGATGCACTCCAACAGCACAAGGCAGAAGGTAAGCATCGATCGCTCGATCAGCACCTCTCCTTGATAACCGAACTCTTAAAACACGAGTCTGAAATGTACCACGCATGTACCATTTAAAACTATTCGATTATCATACTATTTTAATATCTTTGTTTTATTATAATTATCATTACACGTGTGTACCCACTACTACGTTCGCTTCTTTCGATTTCGTTTGATCGCATGGTTTAACGCTTCGCATATTCGATTGTTCGTTCACCTTGACAGCAAATTCGGGACTTGTAGACGGAACGGTAGCTTGGAAGCGAGTGGTTCAGGGTGTCCGAGAGATGTGCGACGTGTGCGAGACGACACTTTTCAATTATCACTGGGCCTGCGGTAAATGCGGTTTCGTTGTGTGCATCGATTGTTACAAGGTAAGCATCCTTTTGTTCACTCTTCTACGACATTCCGGTATTCTTCCGTGACGCGATATCCGTCGTACGTGATGAAACATAAAAGAATCGAGAATCCGTGATATGAAATACAACGAGCTTTTTAACACTGAACGAAATAACAAAAATCGATCACGATACCGCTAATCTCTGGAGGCGCAATTGACCCAGTATTGTTCCAATCAGGGGCGCAAAAACGGAACGATCAAGATTTGGGGCGAGAGCGGGAAGGACAGAGACGACTTCTCGTGGCTCCTGTGCACCAACCGACAAGTACATGAACCGGAACGATTGATGCTCACACAAATAATCGCTGGCGACAGTCTGATACGCCTCGGGCAAAGGTTGCACGAGTGCCGGGCCGACTGGGGGATTCCCCAACACTGCGGCTGCTCGTTGGTCGTTCAAACACCGGCGAACGAGTATCTGCGGAGTTTGATCAAAGGCGACACGATGCCGGTGATGAACGGAAATGTCAAGCAGGAGATGAAGGAGGAGAAGAAGGTGAACGAGTCGAACGGATCTTCGGAAAGCAAGACGAACGGAGAGGACAAGAACTCGCCGTTGAATTGGCTGGCGGACGTTGCATTGCAGAATCAGGATAAGAACGATAGCGGCTCGAGCTCCGACTCCGACGAGGATCGGGACGGTAACTATTCGACGCTCAGGGAGCTGCTGATCCGACCGTCGCACAAGTCGAATGGCAACGGATCCAGGTCGAACTCGCCGACGAATAATTCGAGCAACGTAAACACCGCGTCCGGAAACAACGCGCAGAACAACGTGACGAAGACCGGCAAGAAATCGAAGATGGACACCCTGGACGAGGTGATCTCGAGCGTGATCGAGCACAGTGTGAAGAAGGAGAGGGAAGGTGGACTGGACGACGAGAAACCACGGGAGCTGAAGCACTTCGTCAGGAGGTACAAATGGACGCAGAAAGGCAGGGAACCGTTACCGATACGGATCATGACGCTCACCGAAAGCAAGAGCCTCTATCCGGACGTACCACACTCGTGGCTCTGCGACGGAAAGTTACTCAGGCTGAACGACCCCAACAACCCAAACAATTACCGAATATTTCAAGATCAATGGAAGAGGGGACAGCCGGTGATAGTATCGGACGTCTCCAAGTGCTTGGACATGAATCTCTGGCATCCGGACTCGTTCGCGAGGGACTTCGGCGACGAGAAGAACGATCTCATCAACTGTATGACTGGCAACCTGGTGCCGAACCAGCCGATGCGCAAGTTCTGGGAAGGATTCGAGCACTTCTCCAAGAGGCTAAAGGACGAGAGGGGTAATCCTATGTTGCTCAAGCTGAAGGACTGGCCGCCAGGCGAGGACTTCGCGGAGCTGTTGCCCTCAAGGTTTGCCGATCTCATGAAGGTCCTACCGCTGTCAGAGTACACCCATCGGAACGGAAGGTTGAACTTGGCCAGTCGACTGCCGGATTGCTTCGTCAGACCCGACCTCGGCCCTAAAATGTACAACGCCTACGGGTCGGCCCTGCATCCGAACAAGGGCACGACCAACCTTCATCTGGATATCTCCGATGCGGTGAACGTGATGGTTTATGTTGGGATTCCCAAGGACTCCGACAACGATGAACATGTTAAAGGTACGTAGAAGTTACCTTTGCCACTTTCCTTTTGTCGAAATCCGTTTTTGTTTTCAAAGCTAACGTCACGATGTGTTTATTTATTGCAGAGGCGTTGAGAGCGATAGACGAAGCAGGCTGTGATATCTTGACGAGGCGACGTGTCCGCGAACGAGGAGAAGCGCCCGGCGCGTTATGGCACATCTACGCAGCCCGAGACGCCGATAAAATTCGAGATCTGTTGAACGCCGTGGCCTTGGAACGCGGGGCTCGTTTGGAACCCCATCACGACCCTATCCACGATCAGAGCTGCTACTTGGACGGACCGCTGCGGGAACGCTTATACCGTGAATACGGCGTCGAAGGGTAATTATCCATTCGACACTTTAGACCAAAGAGCCTTGCGACTTTGGGCGAGGGCAAAGTCACGGATGAGTAGCGTAATTGAAAGTCAAGCGGAGTGGGGAAAAATATTGTTATGTGTCTCACGCTGCGGGTTTTTGTTTATGTCCGGAGAAATAGAATACACTGGCCGTACGGACGATAATCGAACTCTTGGTCCTCTGCAAAGTTACCAGGCAACACCAGCTACCGAATCGTTTAGTAATGATCGTGTTGTTTGGGTTACAGGTACGCAATCGTCCAGTGCCTAGGCGACGCAGTGTTCGTACCAGCCGGTGCACCTCACCAGGTCCGCAATCTTCACAACTGCATCAAAGTGGCGGAGGATTTCGTCTCTCCGGAGAACGTATCGCATTGTTTCCACCTGACGCAGGAGTTCCGGGCGTTGTCGGACACCCACACGAACCACGAGGACAAGCTGCAGATCAAGAACATCATTTACCACGCGGTGAAGGATTCCCTGACCGTTCTGTCGAACGTGAAAGAGGAGACGCTTGCCAAGCCGAAAAGCAACAACGAGATCAAGAAGGAAGAGACGTAGCCCTAGGCCCCCTGTCGCGGTCGCAAGAACCGTTGTTGATTACTTTGTTCGACGAGGAAATCTCACTGCGGTCTAGTGAGTGAGTGAGTGAGAGAGAGAGAGAAAGAGAGAGATAGAGAGAGAGAGGAACCTGTTGCCGCCCCCCTCTGTGCTCTCCCGAAACGCGCGCTGCGTGAAAACACACACATTATATACACACCTGACGCGAATCGAGATTCGGGATGACCTGGGACGATCCGCGATTATGATTCTTGCGTTTCCTTTGGGGGGGGGGGGGGGGGAAGAAAGAATGAAAAAAAAAGAAAGAAAATGAATAAGAAAAGCCTGTACCGAGGTGCAAGAATTTGTTGTGATATTTGACGAGTAACTCGAAAGTTTGATTTAAATATGGGTATTGGCTGAGCCAATGGAGTTGAGGAGCGCGATGATAAAATGCCGCGACGACGGAGAGAAAAAAAAAGGAGTATTCTCGTTGTTTCATTTGAATGTCCTTTTACATATTATATATAAACATATACATAAATATATAAATATATATGTAAATGTATATATGTATATGTATATATATGTATGTATATGTGTATGTATATATATAAATATATTTTTTTTTTTGTTTCCTTTCTCGAGTAAACGCGAGCTGGACGGACATGAAGTCCCCGGCGAGTATTTTGCATTGAAGCATTGGAAGCCGGTGGCACAGACCGAGAATCGCGCACCGCGGCGTCCATTTACCATTGTGATACCGGGAATGAGGACTTTGGATCATACATTATTTGTAATTACTTATATCGTGCCTGTATTCAATACATACTGTCTATATTATATAAAATGTAGATAATCGATTTTACTGTGTAATGAATTCTTACTATAGCGAGTAAACGAGAGGATTGTCTAGAGGTACCTTTGTGCAATTAGATGTCGAATTGTAAATGCGGCGAGACGTCGCCGAACGATTTAAAAACAAGAAAAGAAAAAAAGAACACACACACACAAAGACACACACACACTTACACAAACATTGACAAGAAAAAAAAAACAAACTAAAGAAACAGAAAAAAGAGAACGTGTATACCGTTGTTTAGATTTTTTGGATCAGTGATAATCGTCGATCCCGTGACCGTGCTCTCGTGATCTGGTGCTTTTGGTATATTCGGATTGTATTAGAGACAACAAGGAGGATGATAAAAGGCGATGAACGATGACGATGATGATGATGATGATGATGATGATATTTCGAACAAGCGCTTTGCCAAAAAGAAAAGAAGAATGGCCGATATATGTTTCTCGCCTGCGATGATCTCGCGCGCCGAGCGATAAATGGCCGCGAGAACGTAAACACTGCCTAACCCGTTGTTCGCGTCAGTCCAAGATAACAGATAAGGTGACACGGAAATTCATTGCGCGTTAAATATCTCTCTCTCTCGTTGCAGTGTTCGATGCTCTATCACGTGCACGAATAGAAAAAAACGTGTCGCGTTTCGGTTTTTCGTCCTCCTTCTTCTTCTTCTTCTTCTTCTTCTTCTTCGAAAAATATATCGGCTATATACGGGAGCAAAGTTACGCGTTTCGCGGGAGGAAAAGGTACGTATCGCTTGTCGTTTTTAAAACAGAGGCATCAGAACTTTTGACACACAAAAAATGGAAAAAGGTTTAACAAAACAAAAAAGCGGAACGCTTACCGAAGAATAAAAATGTTCGTCGATATTAAATATATATTATATATATATATATATAAATATACATATTAATCGTCTCCTTGACGAAACAAGATCGAGACACACGCCCTGTACAGACTCTATTGAATTTAATGTTTTTATAGATTGGATTTTGACGTTGTGGCCCAGTGATGCGAACCAGTAGCGAGGGTGGTGAGACAAACAAACAAAAAGAGATTAAAAAAAAAAAACAAACAAAAAATGAAATGAATCATGGAAAAAATGAAACGTGGAATCTGTTATTTTTGTCAAATCACGCAAATGAAGAACCGTCTATCCGATAATACAGCGATATTCTAATTGTATTGTAATTAATAACTAATAACTGTCGTGAACGTTATTTAACGCGAGGTTTGAAGGTGTAATACGTACACATAGTCATACAGAGACAGATAAACAAATACACATACACACACGTACACACGTACACACGACTCTCGAAGTGCCAATGTTTTGAACGACGTGGACATTCTCGCGTGGTTTGCGCGATGCGAACGCTGATAAGGAAGGGAAACGGATTTTAGTCATGCAACAAAGCCGCAGATGAGAGGGCTCAGTTCCTATCATTTATAGAAACGACGTTGTTCGCGTTAATACACGTGCGATAACCGACTTCGAAAGCCATCGTTCACCTCTTCGTTGCGTTTTCGTTTTAACCATGTCTCCGAATACCGTTCGCTCTCGATGTGTCTCTGTCGACAAACTTTCCGTCTCGATCCTCTCTGTTTCTATTCGCGAACGCAGAAAAGGTAGAAAGTAGAAGCCCCTGTGCGGGTCTCGCTTAGGAGTTTTTGCATTTTCGAATGGCGGTTTATATTGAAATGATAAAAGGGAAGACGAGGGCTTTCGAGGGCGGACACACACCTGCGCGTAAATTCACCGTGTGACACACACCTGCGCGTAAATTCACCGTGTGACACACACGCTTGTCGATCGTCGAACGATAGAGACACCACGGCTTGTAGATCATCGTGACCGTGAGCCTCGCGCGCGCGAGAGAGGAGGACGAAGAAGAAATGGATGGAAACCGAAGAACAAATCACTGGAAAATAATCCTGGAGACCCGCAATTTCTTTGATCTCAACATTCGTCTAGCATACAACGACTTGATTAAAAGTAATATTTAACGAGTAAATTTTTAAATATCCTTAGTGTCGATAAGAGTAACGTTAATGTTTACGGGAAAATACATAAGCGAAACAGGACAGAGCGAGAAGAGGATACACGGGAGAAGAGTACCCTTTTATTGATTCACGAGCGTGTCGATGATGATGATCATGATGATCATGAAGATGATGATGATGATGCTGGTTGATGCTGATGATGATGATAATGATTACGATGATGATACTGTTGATGCTGATGAAACGATTAACAATGATGATGATGATGATTATGATGATGATGATGATGATGATGATGATGCTGATGCCGATGCAGACGATGGTGATGTATAAAGTCTATAGAGAGGATCAGAAAGAAGCATACTCTGTGTATTATTGCTGCAGACAAAGCTATTATTTGTCCCCCTCCCCTTTACCCCGAGAACCCTTTGTCACCCCCTTCCCCCGAGAACCCGCTACGTGTATGTAAATACATTTATACATACATATATGTATACATATATACATATATAAATACGAAGAAGAAAAAACCGTAGAATTAAGGGATACACACTCCACGAAACATGGACAAACAGGAAGAAAAAAAAAATCATACACTTTACACGCGTAGATAGATAGTTTATTATACCATTATTAATTATTATTAATTATTATCATTATTACGATTAATTATTACGGAGGAATACCGATATTTAAATGTTGCTGAACTACGCGGCGATGAGAGAAGCACGATTTAAACGAACGAGCGAGAATATTGTGTAGTGTGTGCGTGTGCGTGTGTATGTATGTACGTGTGTGTGTGTGTGTGTGTGCAAGCGAAAAAAGAAAGAACGAAAGAGAGAGAGAGAGAGAAAGAAAGAAAAGAAAAGCGAGATTGAGAACGAGAGTAAAAAGTGAGAAAGTTTCGAAAAATGATTGTTTATGTGTGCGCGAATGATTCGGGCGTGCGCGCGCGCGTGTATGTTGTTTTTTTGAGCGAAATTCCGGAAGGATGCGCGAGAGAACAAGGGGCCGTGTATTGGGGGCGGAGTGGAACGGATGATCAGACAAATTGTACAGCCCTTAGCTCCTATCGAAATCTATCCACCCCCAAAAAGTCCCGCACCACCCCACCACCGGCCGCCCCCAGTCATAGCAATTATGAACCGCGGGCCGGCAGGTCTGAGTATAATTTTTTGTACTGTGTAAATGTAAGAACATACGTTTGAATAAGAAAAATGTTTATATTACAAAAAAATCCATCAACCGAGCAACAAATCAATCGACCACATCCCCCACCCTCTCATCGAAATCATCGAGAAACCTACGCGACGTTTTTAACGCTTTACCAATCGGCGAGTATTTCAGAATTTTTCAAGCTCCATTGTCCATGATTGAAAACTTTTTATTGTATCTATAATTATTACTGTAAAGCAATATGACATCCTCCGTAACGTTATCTGATAATTCGATTACAAATTACTAATAACAGTCCTAATAAGTCCTAATAAAAATTAGACTTCCGGTCGGTAAAGTGTTAATCTCCCAGCTGAAATTATTAACCCTTAACACTCGAATTGGCTACTCTGAGGCGGCACGAAAAATTGCCAAGCCATTCTTCAAAACAATTTTAACATCGCCCTCATTTCGCACTGTATCCAGTGAGAGGAGTCCACGCATTTATGGCAAGTAGGACAAGCGCAATTTAAGGCAGCGAAGCTGACAGTATAATCGGAAACTGTCAGATATATTATTTTGAACTTGCCGAGATTACGACAGAAGAAGAAAAGCTTCTTGCGACCCTAATAAACCATGATCCGAGTATTCTTTCAAGTTCCGTCGCCATTAACCCTTGGCACTTAAATAGCGACCCTGAGGCACCACGAAAAATTGCCACGCTATTATTTAAAACAATTTTAACATCTCTATCTCTATATCTAACAAATTAGTAACAATTTAACAGTTGTAAGGACGAGTAACCGGGTAACCCAGGTCCGAAGAAATGCTTTGGTTTCCTAGTTAACACTGGAACTACCAAACTAATCATTTTGACTGGTGTCTAGTATTTTCTTTCGCGATTATTGCAGTTATAAAAATATTTTATGTACTTTTTTAATAACGTACACGTGACAAGAATTGTATGTAGCTTTAACAGATGCAGTGTCGTTATTATTAAAAAGCAACGTATACCGTTGGATTTATCGTTTGGTAGTTCCAGCGTTAAAACGGCTTCCAGCGCGAAGGGTTAACCATCCTCACCGAGTCCGATAAAAATCGCGCTAAACATCGTCGGCGGGCAGAAATTAAACCGAATCGTCCAACTGCTCGTTAAAGCGACCAGGGTGACTCACGGAACGTCCCCGCCTCTTTGCTCTTCAATTACCCTCTTTTTTTTTAGGAAGCTCGTTAGCAGAGGAGGTCGATCAATTTTTCAAAGCTACCGTCCCCGGCTCGAAGTTCGAAAGTTGATCTCATTATGGGACTTGTTGCACGGCGAGGACGCCGGTAACTTGTTGCTGGTTGGCAAAGATTCAACAGCGATTTCTCGGTTCTTTCACGGGTTCTGGTAAGGTTTCCGGAGACGTCGGCGACCTTGCCTCGGCTCGTGCTCGAAGATACTCGCCGTCTCATAAGTCCGGTCGCCATAAATGAATTTACAGCGGTGCACACGTGGAAGGTGTTTCTCAACGCGATATAAATAGTGGCGCGGGGGTGGCGACGGAGGGGCTGTCGAGCAACGCATCTAAAGTTAACGATGACGACGAGGAAGGAGGAGGCACGAGGAATCAGCTGGGATCAGTGGGAGTGGCTGGTAACGTAAGAATGCGCAGAGGAAGAACTCGTTTTCCATTCATAGATCCCACTCGCGTCCACGGGCGAAACTTTCGGATTCCGTGAAGCGTTTTTCTTCGGCGAAGAGGAACGGAAGAGGAAAACGGACCTATTATTTTTCGCGAACGTAGCCACGTGCTTATTCGGGCACGTGTGTCGACGGTGAACGCGCAGTAGCCGAATGTGTTCTCTCAGTGTTGTTTGTTTTCACGTGGAATCCTGTAACAACGACGTAGAGCCCGTCGTCGGAGCCTTTTGACGATGGCTATACTCTGCCAACGATAGCATTGTATCCGGCGCGAGGAGGACGGACAACCGATAAAACTGGCGTAAATCTGTAGCTAATGGTATAGAGCGCGTGACAGACGCTTTCGAAACACCGGAATTACTCATACCGTTCTGAATTCCTAAGGAGCGGACAAACTAACTGGCGAGCGAAACAGAAAAGTTTTCTTTAGTCAAGCAGCCGGGTAAGTTAACCGTGAACCGCAACGGCAAACTCCCTTTTATCGGCCCCGTTTCTCACGCCATTTTATTTTTATCGCGTTTATTTTTAATATTACACGGAAACCGTTCGAAGCGTTACCTCACGCCTCCGGTGCCTACGGAGTTCCGTAAAATCGTCTTCGATGATTAACAGGCTGATTCATCTTTGTAAATCCATGGGCAGAGAGATAACGAACGGGAGACAATTTTTATTTGCTACTGTACCCGAATGCATGGAATTTTTGAGACGTTACTAGATTTTTATTGGGGAGATTATCTGCGTGGAAATTGAGAAAATCGCCGGAGGTTTGCCACTAAGTTCGTGCTTCGCGGTAGAAACGGTCGAGTTTTCCAGTACGAAGGAACGACGAGTTGTAGAATTATTTTTCGAGAGAAAATGTGTTTCGAGCGCGAGTAGTCGAATAATTTTTACTGGAAAATGTGTGGGAATCTCCGCTCTTGGAAAGCCTGCACGTAGTTTTTAATTGGAAGCGTAAGTTGCATCAGAAAATAACGTTCTCGTTGGAGCTTTTATTCCTGTCCTTGAATTCATACTTCCCTCCCAACAAGATTAAGTTTCCCGATGCAACGAAACGAGCGCGAGTAGTTAAATAATTTTTACTGGAAAATATGCGCTAATCTCCATCCTTTGAAACTCTGCACGTGGTTTCTAATCGAAAACGTAAATTGCATCGGAAAATAACATTTTCGTTGGAGGTTTTAGTTTCGTTGGATTCTAGGCCCCTGAACTCATACTTTCCTTCCGACAAGATTAATTTTCCCGGCGCAACGAAACGAGCGCTAGAAGTCAAATAAGTTTTACCGAAAACTATGCGCTAATCTCCATCCTTTGGAACCCTGCACTTGGTTTCTAATCGAAAACGTAAATTGCATCGGAAAATAACATTTTCGTTGGAGGTTTTAGTTTCGTTGGATTCTAGGCCCCTGAACTCATACTTTCCTTCCGACAAGATTAATTTTCCCGGTGCAACGAAACGAGCGCGAGTAGTTAAATAATATTTCCTGAAAAATATGCGATAATCTCCATCCTTTGAAACCCTGCACGTGGTTTCTAATCGAAAACGTAAATTAAATCGGAAAATAACATTCTCGTTGGAGGTTTTAGTTTCGTTGGATTCTAGGCCCCTGAACTCATACTTCCCTTCCGACAAGATTAATTTTCCCGGTGCAACGAAACGGGGGCGAGTAGTTAAATAATTTTTACCGAAAAATATGCGCTAATCTCCACTCTTTGTAACCCTGCACATGGTTTTCAATTAGGAATATAAATTGCATCAGTATTGTTTTCTAAATATCGTAAAATATGCTGCGGTTCTCGGGTCGGTGTGCCCCTGAGCCGATGCTTTCCCGTCGTGCAACTCGTTGCCCCCACTCTTCCGCCGTCTCGACTAATACCCAAGGTATGTCCCCCCCACTTTTCATGAAAACTGCGTGACACCCGTTATGGATCAGGCAGTAGCGCGTGGTACAGTGTGTCGCCTACACGGGGTCGTGCAGTCTGTGCGTTCAAGATGGCGCTGAACCCGTGCCGAGAAAGACGGCGGTCGAGCGTCTGAACGGACAGATAGAGAGAAAAAGAGAGAGAGAGTGAGTCTGCCGTGCACGGCGTTCGTGTTCGCCTATATCGTGGTGTCGAGCGTCGGACAATGAACGTGAGCCGGACCGATCTATCAGTCGACGAAGTGACTCGGACCGGCCGTCGATCGCGGGAATCAGCCTGAGAATAAAATCGGATCGGATCGAGTCGAGTTGAATAAAACGGAGCGAGACAGAGCGCGCGGCCCGACGGAAGAGAGGAGAAAACAAAACGGGAAACGCGCGACGACGGCGGCGACGGCAGGCAGGCAGGCTTGCGGGCACAAAATGTGGCAGTGGATCGCGGGACTGGCCTCGAAACGAAGTATCCGTTAGCGTGTGGTGCGCGGCTTTTTTGTCGGTTATGTCAGTGCGCGTCAAGTCAAAATGGCAGCCACGTTAACCGTCGAGCAGGAGCAGGTAAGAGGATGCTCACGCGAGCTCGCGATCGATCGTCGTTCGTCGGTGTCTACGAAACCGTTTTTGGTCATCGGGAACGGTCGCCACGATTCCAGACACACCGACGGTGTTTACAGGAGAGCTATATAAACACGCGTCGACTCGTTTCCTCTCTCTCCCTCTCTCTCTATCTATCTGTCTATCTATCTATCCCTCTCTGTCTCGTTCTCGAACGCGCTCCGTCCTGTTCCTTCTCTTTCCGTGTCTCTTCTCCGTTTCTCTGTCCTACGTGTCCCGGCCTCCGTCCGGTCCTTTGAGCACGCTCTTTTTCTCAATAAAATTCGAGCGGAAATCGCGGGACAATAGGAACCGGTATCCATTTAAACCGCTTCCGCGGATATCTCGCTTGCCGATTATTCCATTCGAGAGGCGGCGTACGCGATGATGCTTGTTGAATGCGCGCGACGAAACGTACATTCGCTCCTCGGCTTTCTCTCGCGTGCGTACGTCGACTTTGATCGCTCGACGTTTCCCATTCAGTCGGAGACGACACTGTCATCGTTCGAATATAATGTTTAACCACGACGACGACGACGAAAACGACAACGGCCGGTTCCTTGTCTCCGTCCTCGTGTGCTTGCACACCGGGACCGGGAATTGGCTCGAGGAAACGAGCTCGTGATAAATTAATGGCGAAACGGCCACGGACTAGAAACTCTCCTTTTCTCTCTCCCGCTCTCTCTCTCTCTCTCTCTCGCTCCCTCTGTCTGGCCGTGCGTCTGTCCGTCCTTCTCTCTCCAACCGTTCCGTAAACACCGACGGAACACCGGGGGGAACCGCGGGAAAGAGAGACGGAGGACCGTTTCAAGAGGGAAATGAAAAATGCAGGAAAATCGATACGCGCCCGCCGGCACGCGTACACTGCCGCTCAAAAGTAGCCGGACGATTACGATGCTCGGTGATCTGTGATGCGTACAGCATAGATTATTATTCGATACGGTATATATATATATTAGAATATGTAACCGATAGTTTTGTTTCGCTAGGTTACTCGACGAATTTCTGTTCCGCGTGGACCGTTTCCAACCATGCCGTACCGTTTCCTCGGCGGCTACGGTTACATTGCCATTCTGTGTCGCGAAAAATATTATAGAACAGTTTAATGCAGTGAATATTAATCGTGGATTAATAAAATGGGATTTCGAAGGAAAGGTGTGATATTTATGGTCCTTAGACTCAATTCAAAATGACACGATTGTGACTGGATGTAGTATGGTTTGTTTTACTACCATGATTTATTTTATGGTCTCAGTAATTTAGAATTATTCGTCATTTATACTTTCTTAAGGAAAGGAGGGAGTTTGTATGGAATAACTATGTAGTCTTCGATGGCTACAACGTGTCAGTAAGAGCAGAATAGTATTTTAGTTTGCGTTTCAAAGAATGTAATGGCATCAAATTTATTAGTCAGTCCGTTTTAAATAATGATTGTTGGAGAAATCTGTGGATTATGAATAGCATTGTTAACAATGAAATTATTGGGCGATTTTAAAGAAAAGGAGGGAGTTTGTTTTAGGAATAACTATATAGTTTTCGATGGCTACAATGTGTCACTCAGAGCAGAACAGCATTTTAGTTTGCGTTTAAGAGAAATTAATAATGCAATTTATCAAACGGTCCGTTTTAAATAATAATTGTTAGAGGAATCGGTGGATTATGAAAAGCACTGTTAATACTGAAATTATTAGGCGATTTCTAAGGAAAAAAGGGAGTTTGTTTTTGTATAATAACTATATACAAATAGAATATATACAACTAGTATATACATATACAACACTATATACAATAGAACAGCATTTTAGTGTGCGTTTAAAAGAATTTAACAGTCTGCAATTTATTATTAGTCAGTCCAGTTTAAATAATAATTATCAGAGAAATCGGTGGAGTATGAAAAGCAGCGTTAACACTGAAATTATTAGGCGATTTCAGAGAACAGGAGGGAGTTTATTTTTGTATAATAACTAAATAGTTTTCGATGGCTGCAATTTATCGATCGGTCCGTTTTAAATAATAATTGTCAGAGAAATCGGTGGATTATGAAAAGCACCGTTAACACTGAAATTATTAGGCGATTTCAGAGAACAGGAGGGAGTTTATTTTTGTATAATAACTATATAGTTTTCGATGGCTGCAATTTATCGATCGGTCCGTTTTAAATAATAATTGTCAGAGAAATTGGTCGATTATGGAAAGTACTGTTACCACTGAAATTACTAGGCGATTTGAAAGACTGTGAATCTTTTCTTCATACGATTATCGAAGATTGTAAAGCTACCGTTGTAGTTCAAGTTTCTTGCTCGGTAATAGCAACCATAGCGTATCGCAGTGTACTTGTATTATTAAAGAGCTTGCTATGCTATGATCCGACACGTGCGGAGAGTTTCTCCGATGATTGTACACAGTGTGATTCAGTTGTGTGTATATTCTTGCGGTGAAAAATGATAAATGTTATCAGTAGTGCTAATTGACTATGAATTGTAAATTGAATTCGGTCCGGGCTCTGCTTCAAATTTGGAATAGCCAACGTCTCTGCAATTAGAATATTGTCCACGTACCAAATGCCTGCATACTACCGAAAATAAGAAAAGGATGATCTTCATTAATTATAATTAAAGAAGAATTTACAAGTACATCTGTCGTTCGTTAAAAATTACTGCCCTTCGCTGCCTCGTAAAAACGAAACGATTAAATTTATTTATTGAATTGTATCGAATTAATATCGAATTAAAAATTGTAAAACAATTCTTGAGAACCGCGTCGCAATTGAAAATCGACTCGGAAAGATTCTTATCCCGCGTAAAGATCCACAATTCAGAGGCTTCGTTTGCATATCGATTTCCCTTATCTTATCTCGTGGTCATATTAAAATTTTCAAATTTCGCTTGGCGTTTATCTTTGAAATATGACGAACAGCTAAAATGATTTTTCTTCTGCATAAAGATTGACAATCTAGAGTCACCGTTCGCTTATCATGATCTGCTATCTTATCATCTCGTATAAAAATTTTCAATTTCTATTTACCGTTCGGAAATCGACTCGGGGTCGAGAAGATTTTTATTCCGCCAACGGTTCGCGATGCAGCACCTGCGTTCCCACACAATTTTCTCCTATCTTATCTTCTCGTCGCGTTAAAATTTCCAAACGTTCCGAACGGTTTATTTTCTCAAAAATTTACTGAAAAATTCGAAAAGATCGTTATCCGGCGAATTGGTTCAGGATCCAGAGGCTGGATCGCCTGAATTTCGGCGCAGACAATCTGGAACAGGTTGTAGCTCGGGGCGGATCGAACGTCGACGTTTACCGTCGACGATGGCGGCCGCGATCGCGTCGGGTCCGTCGGGTGCGACGGGTAGACGGAGGCAGAGGGGAATTTAACCAAAGTATCGATTCGCGATATTAAGTTTCTTCTTGACCCTGGAGCGAACCTATCCATTTACCGTGGCCGCGGTCCCCGGCGAGCGTACTATGGCGGAAGTGGCCGGTGGGGAGGCAGTCGGCCACCGGAAGTCAGATCGGTACTCAGAGCATGTACACAAATCATTGACGAACGACTGTCGCGCGTTTCGCAAGCGTAGAAACGCCGTGAGACCGTTCGATCATTTTAAACGCCCGTGGACAGACTTATTCGCGATTAATTAGCGGTGGAACCTCGGGGAATGAATGCCCGTTTCCGGTGATTGTTGATTACGCGCGCCACGCCGCCGGCTGCCAGGAAAAACAACTTTTCTTCTCGACCTCTCCCTCCTTCTCTCTTTCTCCCATTCTCTCTTACTTGCCCGAATAAAACCCGCACTTTCTGCACATTCTGCACTTTCTGCACCGTCTGCTTCCTGTCTGCGGATTCTAATCGCCGCTCTTCGCGGCTTCTTTCGAACACCTGGCCGGCTGTTTCTGGCGCCATTTTGAACGGCGCTGAAAGATGGGTCGCGAGACAAAGTTAGAGAGATGTCGTCGTTCGTGTCTTTTCCTTCGTACGATTACGGTTTCTTCTTCGGTACCTGAATCTGATTCTCGTTGAAGTAAAATAATTTCCATTGAAACGCGTTTATGACGGAAACGCTGACCGAAACATCATCTTTGAGAACACTGGAATAAATTGAATCGTATTAACCCTTTGCATTCGAGTGACGACTCTGAGGCGCCACAAAACATTGGAACACTATTATTCTAAACAATTTTAACATAGCTATCTTCATATCTAAAAAATTGATAAAAATTCAACGGTAAAAGGGACGAGTAACAGTAACAAATCTCATATACGTAAGGCGAAGTAATTCAGGTAGAATGAAAATATCCGGAGTCAAAAGAACGCTTTCGTTTTCTAGTTAAAACAGTTTCGAGTGCAAAGGGTTAACTGACCTCGTATTTTTATAACTTCTCTTTCCAACATTTCTTCTCGACTTCTTCCTCCTTCTCTCTGTCTCCCATTCTCTCTTACTTGCCCGAATAAAACCCGCACTTTCTGCACAGTCTGCTTCCTGTCTGCGGATTCTAATCGCTGCTCTTCGCGGCTTCTTTCGAACACCTGGCCGGCTGTTTCTGGCGCCATTTTGAACGGCGCTGAAAGATGGGTCGCAAGACGAACTTACAAAGAAGTCGATGCTCTTGTGCTTTCCTTCATACGACTACGGTTTCTTCTTCGGTACCTGAATCTGATTCTCATTGAAGTAAAATAATTTCTCTTTAAACGCGTTTATGACGAAAACGCTGACCGAAACATCAGCTGTGAGATCACTGGAATAAATTGAATCGTATTAACCCTTTGCACTCGAAGCAATTCTACTCCAAAATCGAAACAATATTTCTCTCTATAATAGTTCCATTGTAGATAGTTAATTTCCTTTTGTAAATATAAAATTAATTACTACAACTCGTACATAAAACATTAACATTCTTGTTGATTTCTCAACTGCAAACCTAGCGACGTAAAAATTATTTGACTAATAGTATGGCAATTTTTAGTGGCGCCTTAGAGGCGCCATTCGAGTGCAAAGGGTTAACTGAGCTCGGCCTCGACCGCAGTGGTCATCGGCCATGTTTAGAGTAAATCGAGAGCGTCGTATTTTTATAACTAATATTTCCAACATTTCTTCTCGACTTCTTCCTCCGTCTCTCTGTCTCCCATTCTTTCTTAGTTGCCCTAATAAAACCCGCACTTTCTGCACCGTCTGCTTCTTTCGAACACCTGGTCGGCTGTTTCTGGCGCCATTTTAAACGGCGCTGAAAAATGGATCGCAAGACAAAGTTAGAAAGAAGTCGACGTTCGTGTCCCTTCGTTGAAATAAAATAATTTCCATTTAAACGCGTTAATGACGGAAACGATGATCGAAACATCAGCTGTGAGAATACTGGAATAAATTGAATCGCATTAACTGTGCTCGACCTCGACTGCACTGGTCATCGGCCATGTTTAGAGGAAATCGAGAGCGTCGTTGTATTTTTATAACTAATATTTCCAACATTTCTTCTCGACTTCTTCCTCCTTCTCTCTGTCTCCCATTCTTTCTTAGTTGCCCTAATAAAACCCGCACTTTCTGCACCGTCTGCTTCTTTCGAACACCTGGCCGGCTGTTTCTGGCGCCATTTTGAACGGCGCTGAAAAATGGGTCGCAAGACAAAGTTAGAAAGAAGTCGATGTTCGTGTCTCTTCGTTGAAATAAAATAATTTCCATTTAAACGCGTTAATGACGGAAACGCTGACCGAAACATCAGCTGTGAGAACACTGGAATAAATCGAATCGCATTAACTGTGCTCGACCTCGACTGCACTGGTCATCGGCCATGTTTAGAGGAAATCGAGAGCGTCGTTGTATTTTGATAACTAATATTTCCAACATTTCTTCTCGACTTCTTCCTCCTTCTCTCTGTCTCCCATTCTTTCTTAGTTGCCCTAATAAAACCCGCACTTTCTGCACCGTCTGCTTCTTTCGAACACCTGGTCGGCTGTTTCTGGCGCCATTTTAAACGGCGCTGAAAAATGGATCGCAAGACAAAGTTAGAAAGAAGTCGACGTTCGTGTCCCTTCGTTGAAATAAAATAATTTCCATTTAAACGCGTTAATGACGGAAACGCTGACCGAAACATCAGCTGTGAGAACACTGGAATAAATCGAATCGCATTAACTGTGCTCGACCTCGACTGCACTGGTCATCGGCCATGTTTAGAGGAAATCGAGAGCGTCGTTGTATTGTCATAACTTCTGTTTTCTTGTATGTATATCGATGACACGATCGGACCTTCGCGGAACCGATTAAACCACCCCTCCAACCAATGTTCGAATGCTAATACAGCGAGGCGAATTGTAGATCGCCTGGAGTAACGAGTTCCCAGGAGTAACGTGCACTGTGTTTCTGATTTAAAGGCCACGAAAGAGTTTATAGAAGCGGTGAACAAGTGTCGGGCAGGCAGAAGGGCCGGTCCGGTGTCCTGGAGCACAGCGGTGAAGTTCTTAACAGCCAGGAAGTTCGAGGTAGCGAGAGCTTTAGCTCTGTACGAGCAGCACGAGGCCACGAGAAGAATAGAGGGCCTGGCTCTTCTGCATCCCACTCAGGAACCCTTGCTCAGCGAACTACGCACAGGAAAATTTACAGTTCTAGTAAGGAGACTCGCTTTACTTTAACGCTTTCACCGCCCCCAGACTAGCCTACTACAAAAATTCCACAAAACCGACGTCATTTATGAAATCAAATTAAAATTGAACAAATAACGTACAGGTGTTTGAAACAGGCCAGCCGAATAACTCGCGAGCTTCTGAAGATGGAAAGGTACCCGCGGAAGAAAGAAGAATTACCAATTCCTTTGTAAGTGGAGACATCGAGGAGATACGAAGGTCAACTCGAAGGTGTTACAGGAAGATTGCAATGACTTACCGTAAAGGTCATCTAAGATCAGCAGCAACAGAAAATAAATGGTCTAGAAACGTTCGAAGAAAACGCCGTACGCCATTTGGAAAATCAAGTCGACCTTCGCGTCTCCTCGACGCCTCCATCTCTGAAGAAATTAGTAGTAGAACCGCTCTCGTTCCCTTGTACGTTTAAAAGCAAGTCACTCGGATGGCCCGTTTCAAACGCGCCACCCGGTATCTATGTAAAAATTCGTTTAACACATTAACTGGCCAACTGACGATCTCAAAAATTCCATAAAATCCAATTAATTTATTTAATGAAGCAGCGATTGAAAACTTTAAATGTATTGCGTATAGTTATCTATCAACCTTCTTGTATTCTTCAGATATCAAATCAATTGAATGCAACGAATATATTGATGTACGAATTTATTTTTAAACATGGACTAATAATTCTGTCACCCACATATGGGTGACATGGCAGTGTCAAAGTGTTAAAACAACTTTTATATTGCAATGTTTGCATTTAAGAAGTTAGTAAAAACTGAAGTATTGCTGGTATGATTAACCCTTTGCTCTTGAAGCTTTAAAAAGCTTCGAAATTTCACTTTACGTGATTTATTTCTTCTTAGCGTCGTTTAAGAACGATGATCATTAAATTAATGGCATTGTACAAATGCATTTGCATAAAACAAATTGTAGTATGAGGCGAGAACTTCTGTTTAATAACGTCGATCGCTTCTCCGAATGAGATAAACGAAATTTGTCCGAAGTATATAAAATTCACTGGGCATTCAACGTGTTAATGCATTTTTATATTTTGCGCTGGACGTTAACTTTGCTTTCTTATTCAACGGTTGAATAATTAGCACTTTAACACTTTGACTGCCCTGTCACCTATTTATGGGTGACAGAATTATTTGTCCATGTTTAAAAATAAATTTGCATGTTAACACTTAGAATTATTTGCCCATCTATAAAAATAAATTTGTACGTTAATATATTCGTTGCACTAAATCTAGTTGAGGTCTGGAAAATACGTGAAACTTGAACGATAATTATGTATCGTACATTTTAACACTTTATCGACCGGCGACTATTTCAGAATTTTTGTAAGCTCCATGATCCATGACTGAAAACTTTTTAATGGCTCTTTCAACGCTGACAGCAATTTTTATTGCGAATCAACAATGCATCCCCAATAATATTGTCTAATAATGTTGTTACAAATTCGAATGTAAAAATAGAATTGTAAGCTTCATTTTGATACAACGCTAATATTGAAAAGTCTAATAATAGGCTTCCGGTCGATAAAGTGTTAATGTATTCGTTGCGCTAAATTTAGTTGAGATCTGGAGAGTATAAGAAAGTTGAAAGATAACTATGCGTTATACATTTTAATGCTTTATCGACCGGAAGCCTTATTAATAGGACTTTCAATAAAAAATTATTAGAAATTAATTAAAAATTAACTTAACTAAAAATGATTAAATTAGAAATTATTAGATAACGTAACCGAGGATGCCTTGAGGACTCTCAATAAAAATTTCTGTCAGCGTTGAAAGGTCGGTTGAAAAGTTTTCGATCATGGTCTGCGGTTCTTGAAAAATTCTGAAGCAATGGTAGCTCGGTAAAGTGTTAAGAACCGTGCGAAACCATTCCGTCGGCCATGTATGGACGACGAGACGGTCGAAGCGTTGAAAAGGAAAAAGCCAGAACGATTGGCGTCTCGATGACGAAACGTGTCCAATGAAACTTTCTGTTTTCAGCCTTCCAGGGACGGCACAGGGGCGGCCATAGCGATCTTCACGGCGCATTTGCACCTTCCGCAAACCACCACGCACCAGACAACCCTGCAAGTGAGTAATTCCGTGATCGTCCTACCTCGAACCCGGTCCCTCACCGGCCGACGATGCAAATTAGACCGGTGACAAGAGAGTTTACAATTCCCATTTAGCATCGGCAAACACACAATGCACTTCAATACTGAATAATAAGGGATGATGCAACAAGTCGACGCCTAATGGCCGCTTTGTCACAAGACGCCTCTAACAATGGAACTTTCTCTCTGTTGCGTCGCAGGGCGTTGTGTATCAATTGGACGCGGCACTCGAGAGCGCCGAGACGCAGAAGCATGGTCTGGTCTTCATCTACGATATGTCCGATAGCAAGTATCAGAACTTCGATTACGACCTCTCCAAGAAGATCCTCACGCTCTTGAAGGTGAGTTACGCACCCCCACCCGCGAGAATCTCTCCTCGACCTTTGCAATCTGTTTGGAACTCGAAACATTTCATTCTTTTTATCAGCGACTCCGATGTTCTTTGCGAATAGTTCGAGGGAGGTTTCGTTTAGACGCGAGCACGATTGCGGAAGCTGCGAGACTAAACACGCGGCGAGGGTGCGCATCGAAGGGATGCTTGAAGAAATTTTGAGAAAAGATAGTACTTTAAAAATAGATATGGCGTATAGCTTTCTTGGTGGGCTTTGTGCACAGATCAGGGGTGGAAACAGCCCCTGGAATCGAGGGCGAAATATATTCCTAACGTTCCACAGTTTCAGAAAATCGAGAACTGTTGCGTTCGAACAATAATAAATAAACTAAAACTGACACAGTATTAACCCTTTGCACTCGAAGCTGTTTTAACTAGAAAACCAAAGCATTTCTTTGGACCTAGGTTATTTTAATTTTATATAAATTATTTCACCTTGTGTTATATATGGAATTTTCTTACTGTTACTCATCGTTACAAGCATTAAAGTTTTATTAATTGCTTAGATAGAAAGATAATGATGCTAAAAGTGTTTTAAATAATAGTATAGCAATTTTTAGTGGCGCCTCAGAGGCGCCGTCTGAGTGCAAAGGGTTAAGCTAGTTAAAATTATTTGTTTGAGTCCTATTTTTGGCAATTCACGCAAACAATTTTTAGTTTTCGCAAGTATGTAGAAAAGTTATTGAAAAGAGGAATTATGTTCGAAGATTCTTCGCCCCAATTTCGGGGGCAGATTTCACCTCCTCAGCACCTGTGAAAGCTTCCAAAAAAGTATAAGCAAGATCATTTTTTGAGAAGCGCCTTGTCCCAAAGTTTCATCGAGATATCCTCGCTTTGGTGTGCGTTCTTGCTAGAAAAGCTTGATCAATCGCACTCCGGTTCACCTGCACCGTTCCCGATGACGTTCGAGGCTCGGTGTCCGGATTCGACGGAGCCTCGTGAAACAAAGGGGCTTTCGTCGCCGCCAATTGATCGCTCCAAATATGGCTCATTATCTTCGCGCAGGAAATTTAATCAACATCTTTGGCTTTTATTCTGGCTGCGAACGAAATCAGGACGCGTAACGCACGCGTGCCGTCGGTGCGCGAAAGCGCTCCGAAATATGTAGAAATCGTCGCGGTAAACGCCGGCACGCCGTTTTCTTTCTAATTTACACGTTCCGGTGAACGGACATTGTTTCACGTCGGATAAAGAAGCGTTTACCATTAACGAAACCGTCGGACGGTGCAGTTTCTTCGCTTGGGAACGTTTTCGTAGGTTCGTTTAAACTCGATCTTCTCGCAGGTTTCTTCATCTATTCGTTGAAAATAAATCTGGCAAGTTTATTCGCCAGTTTCCATAACATTAACTTCATGGGATTATTTATCAGTTTCTTCGAAATCAATTTGGTAGGTTTGCTCGTCGATTTTTCTAAGGAACAAAGTCATTGATTTACTCATTGATTTCAGCCCTCCAGAGGCACGGGGAGGCTTTTCGAAAGATGGCTGAAAGAATGCCCCGAGATACCTCGAAGCTTCGAGCGTCCAAGCTTTAACCCTTTGCACTCGAATGGCGCCTCTAAGGCGACACTAAAACTTGCCATACTATTATTTAAACAACTTTTACATCGATAGGTTTGCAGATGAGAAATTGATAAAAATGTTACAATTCTAAGTACGAGTCATAGTAAT
>CM052082.1:22169168-22183700 GCA_028453745.1 Agapostemon virescens
AAATTCTGCAACACTCGAAAAGAGGATGACTTTGATAATTGCACAAGTAGCAATCTTTCGATTCGTTTATACGACTGTTGGACTTATCGCGCGACGCGGAGATGAGTCTCCGATACGTCCGAGAAATTCTGCAACACTCCGAAGAAGAATATTTTTGTTAATTGTACAAGCAGAAATCTTTCGGTTCGTTTATACGATTGTTCGTCGATCTTTTCAACGAGCGTCCCCACTCCTACGCCACTGACCAATCGTGCAACGCGAAAATGAGTCTCCGATACGTCCGAGAAATTCTGCAACGCTCCGAAAAAGAATAATTTTAATAATTGTACAAGTAGCAATCTTTCATTTCTTCTATACGATTGTTCGTAAATCTTTTCAACGAGCGTCCGTTGGTTTGGCGTGAACGCGCGGCTGATTTAAGTTGAAAGACGTCGACAGTAACAGGCGAAATAGAAAACCGTTGGAAATCGCGATCTCGCCGTTGCTCGCTCGTTAACTCGCGACCGAGCGGTTTCCCAAATGGAAATTTTGAGTGGAACACGGTGAAAGGAGACGCGTCTCGTATCACGGGAGTGAATAATAATAAAAAATAACGTTCCTTCGCTCCCTTTAGCGCTGTCTTATTTTCGCACGACCTCTTTTCGCTGGTGATATATGGGGATAGCTCGCCGGGACGCTCTCAAAACGGCGCCCTGTTTTCATCTTTCCCGTTTGTACGTACGCCGCGGAAATGAAAAAATTCACGAGGATCCGAGATATACGAGGCCCGGTTCTCGCGAACCTCTCTTCTATCTCTTCCTTTCTCTCTGTCTCTCTTCCTCTTTATTTGTCTCTCGCTCGCCCGTTCTCTTTCTCGCACAAGTGCCGGGGAGAGGACGAATCTTTCGCGACCGAGAATTTGCGTACGGTAACCGTACAAAACTGGATCCCGAGGGTGTCATTACCGGCTTAAAAGGGAGAACGTTCCCAGCGAGAAACTGGTCCCCGTGCTGTGCTTCTTATTCGTTTACGAGCGGAAAAATCTCTGTGTCCGGGAAATAATCTCTGGCTGAACCCGGCTCGCCAAAGAAACTCATCGTTAACCGTTAGCTTAAAACGACGTCCAAACTAGGTTTCGGATGCTAAATCATTTCGAAATTTACGCTTGCAACCAGCGCTGTCCTACTGTCTTCTCATTCATTTTAATTTTCTACGAAAACCAGGTAGTCCACTTATAAATAATAAATCCTTTAAATGTTACTACGGAATCAGGAGTTCGATGTAACAAATCGTGCAAAATAAAAATTGTCCACGTCGACAAGTAAATATAATCACAGCAAAATTTATTAAGCAAAATTTTGCTTTCAATTGCTTAAAATCAATTTAATTTTAATTAATGCAATTATTTTATCTCTCCTCCTGATTCGCCTAGATTATGACTTCCTAGGACAGTTTCCGTTCACTGTACGGCCGCGTCCACATCGAAGATAAATTTTGACCTTCGACATAAAAGAAACGAAGCCGAGGAGCGAAGTTAGAAGACAGAGAGGGAGATTGTAAGGCGAGGGGTGAGATTGCAAAGTAAATGGTGAAATCGCGAGGCAAAGGGTTAAAGGAGCCTTTCGATCGTGACGCAGCAGACGCGCGTTCTCTCTCTCGTTCGTTCTGAACGGTGTATAAATTGGTGCTCCGAGCGAACCGGCTTCGATTCGCGAAAGCTTTTACACGCGAGTAAGCGGCGCCGTTCCGTGACCGCGATCGTTCAAAGTTCATTTCGCCGGTTGGATTTATCATTTCCGGTGTAATTGCGGGGCCCTATTCGGTTATTTCTGTAGCGAGCGAGCGAGTGATGCGCTGCCTCACGTGCACGCCGTTAGCGGGAGAATAATTCCAGTTTGTATTACAAGTGTCTTTTTATTTGATTACAAATACAATCGGTGCTGGCACACCAGTTCGCCCCGTTGCCGTTGAACAACGACAATCAACGGGAGGGAGGAACTTCCGGTGTCGATCTGGAAAAACGAACCTGTACACCCATATCTCCCCCACCGCACACACGCAGGCAAGCACGCACTCACGCATATACACACCCGCCGCACACAAATATGGTCTTCGCCTCTTTCATCCGTCTGAATCCTGCGCCGGCAGTAATCGCGAACTGCATAATCCTCGCGGAAAACGATCCCCTTATTGTCTATGCAAGCATCTCGAAGCGTATAAAGGGAAATTTAAAGTACATCAACGGGGGTGGTAACGAGGGAGGACACGTACCGGCACGTTACCTAGCCAATTACACCGTGCTTATGACTGTTTCAACGGTGTGCTAATTACTTAATTAGCACCGCACAATGTACAGATATTATGCGAACTCCCGTGCCACGTTGGCGGCTGATTAAACCAAATAACTGAGAGCGCCGGGGAAAGGTCGCCTCGCAGTTTGCGAATAAAAATTGTTGTTTCCCTAACGTGTCCGTAATGTGAAGGGCGGTGCTGTTAACAACCCTGCATCCGGGGTTGCCCCAGCGACACCAAACCCACGAATCGCGAACCAGAACCAACCTAGGAACAACCCTGTGCGGCTGCCACTCCTGCGCAGCTTTTCTATTCCGAGACCGAACCGATTAAGCTGGGCGGACTAAAAGAGTACAGAAGAAATCTATCGAGATCGAATCGCTTCTGTGCTTTGTTAGTTTAATGGAAGGAAAGATGCGTTAGCGACACTCGGATCCGTTGCACTTTGAACGTGCTTTTTCTCTTTAATCAATTTTAACTTGTACTCCTCCGGCTCGCCCTGCGTCATCGATTCAACGGGCAGGCTTTCAGAATACGAAGAAATAGAATACTGGATACGGAATCGACTTCCGTGAAACAAACTTACGCTAAGTTGTTAAGGCGTCAGGATTCTCGTTAACAGGACGTTTGGTATTTTTTGATTACGCGACAGCCTATCGCTGCCGTCACCGCCGCCGTCGCCGTCTCGGTTAACACCTAAGACGTATAAATACAGCTAAGTGCTGGCGTATCGTATAATGGAGCGACAATTACATATGTCCTTATCCGTAGGTATATAAATACGATCCACGAGGACGGGATCGAGATAAAATAAATGTTCACCGAGAGGAATACTATTTACCGAAAAATACACTTTCTCCTGTTGATACAAAGATTAGTTTGATTCTTCTTTTCGTGTCTTTTGTTTTTCTTTTTCTTTTTTCTTTTAGAAAACTCGTCTGATATCGGAAATTCTTAGGAATACGATCGTCGTGTTCTCGGTTACCGTACTGGTTGCACCGTTGCACACTGTCGCCCAGAATCGATGTCGAGCTTAAATGCTACACCTGTTACACGCCGCTAAATATGACGCTAAAACCAGAGACACCCGGGATCCCTTTAATAGCCAGTCTTTGCGTGAATGATCACCGTCCACCATTTCTTTTTGATATACTTGCGCGTTACGGGACCGCTTTAGACGCACGGTTCCACATAATTTCCCGGGAACAGGCCCGTTATGCCGTCCATAACACCCTCCCACCAACCGTCGTCGTTCTTCTTCAATACATAAATTACGGAGCTCTCCTGGAAGCTTAACTCGTCCTCCTTGTCAGCGTAATAATCGTAAATCGCTACCACTGAAAATAAACGCAACGTTTCATTCCGTTCCTGAAACAGTTCCGCCGTGAAACCCTAAACAACCAGCATACCTTTCTCGATGTAATTCTTGGGCACCCATCCCGGCAGATCTTCCTCGTCGGGCACGATGGGCATAATCGCGCCACTGGATTGTATGGGTCTGCCAAATTGCGAATGTTCTTCCTGTTCAGGAGGCGGAGGTGGTGGCAATGGTGGACTGCTCGCACCGCTGCCCCGGCTGATTTGATGGGACAATCTGTGAGGAAGGGTGTGGTGGCCGCTATACTCTGCCATGTCGCTCGTGATGCCGACCAATGGGGACGGTGGAGCTGCAAATGAACGTTAGAGATGACGCGTACCAGTTCAATTGAAATATATTGAATCTCCAATACATTCGCATTTATTTTGACAAACCAGATACTTACGAGGCATGCTGTTGTGCGGCTCTTGAACGTACCCAGCAGTCACGCTGGACGGTGCAGGAGGTGGAGTTTGTGGGTGGCTCTGCAGGGGATGAACCGTTCCCACTTGTGGTGGAGAGGTGTGTTGAGTTAAGGTGTTTGTGTTGATAGTGTTATGATTGGCGTTGTGAGTAGTATGAGACGTGGTATGGGCGTGTAAGGGTAAGGTACTGTAACCAGGGCCACGGTCCCTTCGTGGGTGACCCAGCGGGTAATTGGGAGCGTAGTGACTAGGGACTTGAGGCGGGGCCACTGCGGGCGGCGTCCTGTACTCTCGTGATCCTTTGCTCAAGGTTCCTGTGTATGAAAGAAATCGGCATTAATATTTAATTAATTAATCTTGAACAATTTGGTGTATGCAAACATTTTTTCCATTGTACTGATTCGTCTTTATTCTTTTTTTTTTTTAGAGTTTCTTATTCATGGTTTGACTTTCTTTTCAACCACAAGTACACTACTCTAGTAACACAATTTTTGTGTTACATGTTTTGTTACATGTACTTTAAGTGCCAGGCTTAGAGGGATCACCCTGCGTAGAGTACTATCTTATATCTACCGGTTCTGACTGTCTGAGGTGGAGTAGGAGGCTTCGTGGTGGGTGCAGGTCCCACCATGGCAGCAGCCAGTCCCGAACCAGTGGATGCAGCACCTAAACTCTGAACACTGCCCTGACTTCCGCCACGTTGCTTGCTCCTAGGAGTACCGCTGCTGCGCACCCCGTGCCCAATTTCATCCAGAACATTGTAATCGATACTCTTTCTCACGTATTTAATCGGTTTCTCAGGAATCGCCGGTGCAATGATTTTGTACTGGCGCACGGTGATTTTGTTCGCAGTTAGCACACCTATTTCCCTTCTGGCCACCTTCTCTTTGTGTATCATGACCGTTTGAGCAATATGATTCATCTGGCTCTCCATTTCATCCAATTGCGATGATTGCAAGTCCAGCAATTGTAAAAAATTATAGGCAAGAGTGTTTATTTGGTACGCGACACTGGCCAGTGATTGTGTTGTAAAGTTTTTTGTCTCCTCCAAAGCAATTCTCTTGTTTTCCGCTTGGAAGTAGTTCGCCTCGCAGTAGTCGGCCACTCGCTCCAAATTAATATGATTGTCGGCAAGGTTACTCCTCCCCTCGGGGATTTCCTGTCCCAGAAATGTTGCTAACTCGGCCATCATTTCCGAATCACTGCCCACACCCGATGATACCCCGTCGGAACCAGCTCCTTTCAACACCGGAAGAAAAATTCTCTCAGACACGAAAACTGACACATCTCACCAGCATGATCGATGAACAGTGCTCATCCCAGTCACCCGCAATTTCTCGTCATCTTGCTAGTCGTTCGGGCTTCCCGTAGAGGTCGCGGATTGAGAACCCCTGCCAGTGACTTTACGCTAGCCTAGAAAATAGTTCGACTTTCCGACACGCCATAACCCTCAAAACTAAGAGACCGAGAAGAAAAACAAATGATACAATTGAAATAAATTATCCAGTCACCAAAATGATCCGACAGACCATCGTTAGATAAGGTTATGTAGCCGACGGAATTCCCGGTAATATAATGAAAATCAACGAACGAAAGCTTCAACGAGAAACCAATAAATCGAACGAAATCGAAGACATTTTTAGCGCACGATAGATTATAATAATGAAAAGGGCGGTGTCATGGCAGCAAGAGGTAAAATGGTGGCGCGACTGGCGCGGTCGACGTTGCGGGTTTTAATCTTATCAAAGATAAAACAGAATGACGATCGTAAATGATATGAGAAAATAGAAAATTGAACTAACTGTACTCAGCCATATCGTAACTACCAGGTACTACACCTTCATTAATTCATAATTACCAAGCCTCTGGGTTTTAGACGGAACGTAACGAACAACGTTTACGTGAACGCGACACGACGTTTCGCGCAAGGCGAGCGACACCCATATGGGCACGCTAACTGGACGGCGTTTATGCGAATTTTCCACTGGTATCGTACCAGTGATCCAGAAATTCCACGATTTCGGAGCACTAGAACGAAAACAGCGCGGATGGAGAAGGGCACGTTAACCTATGCCACAGAATACACCAGAGGCGAGGCTTCGGGGTTTTTAAAAAAATCGATTTCCAGTTCGCATGCGTCTGGAAGTTAGTCTGCCGTGAACACAGCCGCGGAACTGCATTCGATTAGGAACACGTCGAGAACTGCATATGTCCATTGCACATCGGTGCCAAGTTTGGGCGCTATGAATGCAACTTCAGAATCACTTTTACAATTTAGGAAATGCAAAATACAGAAAAACATTCATGTCTCGATACTCGGAATTAATAAAACTGTTACATAACATATGAGATTCGTCCTGAACGCGTGCCTATTGGCGCATACAATTACACGTGTAATACGATCAAAACTGAGATATTGAAAGAAGATTGAAACGTAACGAATATACGTTTCGGTGTACATTTATTAAATTATATAAGTGCCATTCTGCTCCACAAGCTTCCTCCATCTTTCAGGCAACTTCACACGACAACACCACGTCATTTGTTGTCAGTAATTCTAATATATTCAGACCTGTCTTGATGCCACCTACCGAAAATTGGCACGAACTTTCCTAATAACCCAATACATTGTTTTCTGCGACTTTACACCGAATTACACTTCGAATATCTATCCCCCCTCCAAAAAAGGGTTAAATCTATGAACTTGGAGGAGCGGCAACGCTGTCTGTACGTAGTACGCCAAGGCCGACCAATTTAGCGACACGAATACTGAATATTCGAATAGAAATTTCGCATTAGGTAGAAAATTCCACAGCTCTTCAGCCAAGGGAGTGAAAAACAGAAACGGCGCGCATCAAAGACGAGGAACCCAGCCTGCAGAAACACGGCTTGTTTCCAATAGAGGAAGATGACAGATACTTAGGTACCTCGTACCTTCAGATTCTATCGATCAGATTCCCGAGTCTTCCAGAACACGTCCGGAAAATCGTAGAGAGAATCGTGTCCGTGAATTTCCACGGCGGTCGAAGACAGGCTGGAGAAAATAATTTGTGATCGTGGTCGGTTGCCTGCGAGAATAAGTACTCGAATGCTTCCCTAATTGCGAGTTTCGCGACTTTTGCGTCGAATCCGTCACATGCTCGAGCCTTCTGCAACAGTCGGTACACTCGGCCGTTGTTGAGTCGTAACGTTTCGCGAAAAGTATTGTCAGTCGTTGTCCGGTTTCCCGTCTAATAGATCACAACCGTTTCGATCGAGGTGTTGCTTTTTCGATACGGAAAATGACAGTTTTAACGTGCACTGCCGATTCGAGCAGATCGTCCGAGGAAATTTGATTCGTGAGGCGGCGATCGTTATCTCCGATTGGGACTGAATCGCGGACCGTACGCAAAATGAATGATCTTCTGAGCGAGCTCGAGGCCATGCGAATCTCGGGCGCTCCGAACGAGAGCTTTTGGACGGCATGCGTCGATCTTGTGCAAAAGACCTACGTTCCCGAGAAAACGATCGGTGCTAGTTATCCCTGCGAAGAGAAGGATTACAGAGAGTACAGGCAGATCGTTGACAGGAACCTTAGGAACATTAGGTCTATGCTCCACCATGTATCGAACAATTGTAGCCAAGAGAACGAGTCCTCCGTCAGGACTTTTGTCATTAATTTGTTGTTGCTCATCGGCGAACACCATGAGAAAAATATTTGGAACACCGCAGAGTCTGTGTCCATCTGCAGAGAACTATTGCTTGGTCTTCTGGAGTTGTACAGATGCCAGACCGTATCTCAATTTCTAATGGAGCAGGATAATTTTGTCACTGCTCTGGTGACGTTGAGACCCAAACTGATGAAGCATACTTGGAAAGCTTATCCTGCTGCGATAACCTGTTACAAATGGCTTTTGCATCAAGTAGAGGTTTGTAGAATCATTTTGAAGGATGCAGGGTACAATGGTATATTAAAAATAACATGTTGTTTCACAGAGTCCAGCTTTGCACAATCACTTGGGCGACGTTCTTCCAACAGCTTTAATCATTATCGACGACTATGTGCCGCACAATGTGGTGATAGGTCTCGAATGCCTACTGAAAATTATCCAGCACTCGCATATGGTAAAATTGAATTTCTACATGATCTATATATTGCTTGTCTCGTTACTGATTGGTTGATTTCTCGTGTTTAGAAAAAAGGACTAATAGACACAGGATATGCCAAAGTAATGTTCCATGCTTTAGAGCGTTTGACTCATCAGAGAGAGGACAAATATGTGATATTGGTGTATTCATGTATAACTAGTTTGTTATTAACCATGGAACATTGGGACGACACGTTAAATGTCTTCGAAGTAAACTCCCTTCTGCTAGATGATTGTAATAATTTGTAGCATATTTGTACAGCAATATTATACGTTATTGTAGTGGACACAAAGGGACGATGTTCTGGCTGTTTTATTGGACAATATGGAGTTCGAGCAAAACGTGGAGCTCAGGCGCGCTTATATGCTGAGCTTACCTCAACTTTTAACCAATATTGGCTGCGCAAAATGGTGCGAAAGACTAACCAGAATACTGACCGAATATTGCGAACACCACACGGACCTCCGAACGTTGAAAGCAACATTGGAGGTAAATATTTACACACGTAATTCTTATTTACGCTCGCTTATCGACGATAAAAAAATTAAAAAAAATAAACCATTTTTTCAGACGGCTAAAACGTTTTTAACTATGTTCCATCTGCGAGGCGCGGCCCACTCTGTACCGCTGTACACAACGTTCTTAAAATTACACTTCGATCTAACAGAGACCCCCGTGTTCGATAACGAGATCGTGCGAAATCTGCAAGATTGCATCTATTTGTTATACAAACTGTCCCCGAACGTGGGCTGCGCAGTCATGAAGAACGATCGCACGCGTTCGGTGATAAAGAATAGTCTGCAAGTAGCATGCCTAGGCGATACCAAATATTTCGGATGAAATCAATCGTAAGCAAGTCTGTTCTAGAACGAGATCCGACAAAACTGTGTGTAAGGGCCGCATTATTTAACATCGGAAAGAAAACATTATTTTTTGTAGTTTCTTAGGGTATGATATCAAATAAAACATAACGAATAGTACTTAGACATCTTATTTGTGATTTAATAAATAAATGTATAGCACTTTGTATTGTAAAATAAAGATTTTCGTTAGAACGTGTTTCGATCGAGGCTACCCACATCTTAAAATATAAAACTCACGATCGTTTGTTTCACGATGCACAACTATCTTAAATCCGAAACACCGACTTATCAGTCGTCGATGAAAGCACTTTTTATCTAATCTAAAAAAAAAAAAAAAAATGATGTACTACAGCGAAGAACAACCGATTGTCAGAACAAATTTGTGCTACTTTTCGCCGATTATTCATACTATTCTTTGCATCGACTGATAACTATAAAGGGGTACTTGAACTTTCGACTGTGCACGCTAAGATAAGAGTACCAAACTTATCTCCATACGAAAAGTGTCTCTAGACTCACTCGTCTCTAGACCGTCGCGATCGCCAGAACTTGCATATATTATCGATTCGATAGAGGCCTGGCGATGACACCTATCCTAATTGCTATACTACTATTAATCATAGCGTACAACTTCTACGAGTTTCTCACGTGCGTACCATCGAACGCTCCGCCATGTAAGTTCGGAGCTGCAGCTCCGTAATTTTACAACAAAATAATAATAAAATAATTTTTTAATACGCTTCGAAGTCGGTATAACAAAGACCTATAAATAATAAATAATTTAAGAAATTCTCGAAACACTTGTTTCGTGTTTTAAAGTAACTTCAACCCTTAACGTTAAAACTGTTCTCCGACGGTTTTCCGATTTCAGTTAGAATTCGTGAAATCAGAGAAAAATTTTGTCGAGAAATTTGTTATCGCTATAAAGAAGTATCTCGTTTAGGGCACGCTAGTTCTGACATTAACAGTGCGTCAATTTTTCGGAATCTCTTCGTTCGCGAACAGGTCTACCGCGCGTGCCATTCGGCGGATCTTATTGGCACCTTCTTTGGGGCGACTACTCGTTCCCTTTCAACACCGTACGGTACTACGTGGATAAATTGAAATCAAAAGTCGTGGCCTGCTACCTGGGACCGTACTTCTCCGTGATCGCGAACGACTACGACAGTATCAAGGAAGTGTTCAAGAACGACGCGTTCGACGGTCGAGGTGTCGACATAGACCTTTTCAAAGTGAGAGCCTTCGGTGGCTGTTATGGCATCTTCTTCACCGAGGGTTCGTTCTGGCTACATCAGAGGCGATTCGCCCTTAGGAACATGAGGGACTTCGGGTTCGGCAGACGACAGCAGAAGTACGAGGCAGACATGATGTCGGAGGTCACCTTGCTGATCGATATGCTGAGGAACGGTCCGATCAACGAACAGGAAAAGGTGTTCTACGCGAAACTAGAAGGTAACCCGTTGCTTCTCGTCACGAGGATCATCGTTGTGTCTTTTAGACGTTCCTGAAGAAGGACGCGGCTTATTTCCCCGATATCCTGTTCCCATACTGTGCGAACAGCATTTGGGACATCATGTCCGGCGAGAGGTATGGTCGCTCGGAACACCAGAAACTGAGAACTCTTTGCGAAAGCGCCATGCTCTTCCAAAGGGCCGGCGACACCACCGGTGGAGCTCTTATACAGCGAGCGTTCTTCAAGCACTTTGGAAACTTGTTTGGGTTCACCGATGTCGTCAAAGGACATCTAGGCATGGTTGATTTCGTGCAGGTACGCATTTTTGCTGCACAAAAAGTGCACAAAGGACAATTCTTCAATCTGACTTCAAAATTATGTAATTTTATACGTAATCAAGATTATTAATTCCGTTTAGTTCGGGCCAGTAGAAAGTCCAAGATCAAACCACATAGAATTCGCGTAATTTTGATTATTTTTACTTGTAAAAAATCACGCGTTTACCTGAAACACCGACGAATATTTATGCAGAATGCCAATGTCGAAGGTTCAATAGTTTGACTGAAAATAAATCTTAAAAATATCCCTTTAACCCCTTGCCTTACAACGAGTCAGGCTCGTGATCAAGATTTCGAACGGAATCTTTTAAACATATGTTTCCTTAATTTTCTTTAAACGGAAATAACATTCTATTGACTTTTACATTTATTTATACGGTACATATATATTTATATTTTTAATTATATATGTGCATATATTTATTTATACGGTATATATTATTTATATTTATTTAGTACACTATTATTTATCGTGTACGGTCATTGGAGAATAGCTAGGCACACGGTAATCACGAATCTGACTTTTCTTTTTGTCGTTTCGCGGAGGATAAAGTAAATCTAGTCAATGTTATCAGAAAATAAATCGTAGGCCAAGGGGTTAAGGGAGTCTGATGTAAAGAGGCGGAAAGGTGGAATTCTTTTCTTTTGCGATCGAAGAAGCTGTCCGTTTTCTTTAACCCTTAGCACTCCGAGTAATTTTAATTCCAAAATCGAAACATTTTTTTAACGTAAAATAATTCCATCGTACATGGTTCGTTTCCTTTCACGAATATAAAGTTTCTTACTATTAATACGTGCAATATCTCGATTCTTACCGACTCCTTAACCCTTGCCTCTGAGGCATCACCAAAAATTCTCCTACTATTATTTAAAACAATTTTTACATAATTATTTGTATCTAAGAAATTGGTGAAAGTCGAAGCGTTGCACGTACGAGTGATAGCAATAAACTTTGTAAGCACGAAAAGAAATGAACCAACTGCAATGGAATTATTCTGGATTAAAAAGTGTCTCGATTTTGGAACTAAAATTGCTTGGAGTGCAAAGGGTTAACTGCAAACAGAGCAATGCAAAGGCTATTTTAACCGTTTGAGTGCGGAGAAAAGCGCTCCTTTTTTGTTATGCCAAGAATACATGAAGCACAATAATGCTGCTCTGAATCAGTAACAGTTATGCGTCCGGTAAAGCTCATAAATGGTTGTTGCGACGGCAACACCGAAGGTTGTCCGTGCCTAACCCCGCATACAGAAACTTGTAAGCCCTACAATAAAAAGGCAGGTAGAAGGCGCGACTTACGACCGCGCCGAACACGGACAATTTTGACTCCAACGAACGGACCCCACGTGCGACGCACGTGAACAGACCCACGTGCAACGCACGTGAAGACCAGTGGACAAACCCTGCAATAAACGACGTTAATCCCTTATCGACACCGTTTCCTAGTCCTTCCGAGACACTCCGTCAAGCACCAACAATTTCCCACTCCTTCAATTCTATCATCATTCCTACAACCAATTAAAAAACGCTAAATTCCTCCACCAAAACTACCCTCAACCAATGACGACAAAACCGAGGTGACAACGGACAGAACGCGACAAGAATCGACAGATACAAAAGAGAACACAGAGATAACACGAAGATACAAACTAGATCTCAGAGACAACACGAACAAGAAATCGCAAACAGACGAATACAGACATCACGAACAGAACAGAAATCGCGACACTGTACAAAGTAAAAATAAAGAAAACCGCAACCAAATACCATCGTGTAATTATTACGCGAACAAAGGTGCTCAGTGATGATACCGTACACTGAGAAGAAGGTATCACCGACGTGACACCTTCGCATACAACAATGGTATTTAAAAAAAATGTTTCTTGTTGCAATGCAATACAAGTGAGTTTATTGTATGAAAAGTGAAAAAATCCGTCCGCAGCCAAACGGTGAAATAATAGTAAGAGAATTTCTCTAGAGCTAATGGTTAACCCCTTCCCATGCCATTTAGCTCGACGAAACTCGGGCCCGAGCGGTCCGCATCAACGCGGACCCGACTGATGTTTGTAAACAGTCGCAATACGATCCAAAATGTAGATGCCCGCAATACCTGTGATATAGTATCTGTTCGCGACTCAGACTCGTGATATTTATGTTTGCCCCAAGTATCTGGTCGCGAGTCAGACTCGTGATATTTATGTTTGCCCCAAGTATCTGGTCGCGAGTCAGACTCGCGATATTCATGTTTGGGCAAAAATCTTTATCGCGAGTCTGAGTCGCTAAAGTACGGGAAGGGGTTAATCTGTCGACTATCTTTCTGTGCACGAATGTCGAATGCCGTAGAAATACATCGACAAGCAAAAGACATTGAACGCGGATGGCAGCGACTTGGGTCTGGTAGACAGGTATCTAATCGAGTTGCGGAATCAGTCTGACCCGTCGGACTTCTCGGAGAAGCAATTAATCATGGTTATGGTGGACTTCATGTTCCCGTCGCTTTCGGCGATGCCGAGCGCCCTGACGCACCTCATCAAATTCGTCATGCACAATCCGGAAGTCGCGAAGAAAGTGCAGGCCGAGATAGACCAGGTGGTCGGGACCGGAAGACTCGTGACTTGGGAAGACAGAAAGAAGTATGCACTTCTTTAGAATGCACCGATAGAAAGATGTGGTATCCCTCCGACTGATTCTGTTGCAGCCTACCGTATACCGAAGCAACCATAAGGGAGAGCATGAGATGCGAGACACTGACGCCTTTCGGTGTGATTCACAAAGCCGTAGAAGACTCCACTCTTTGCGGCTACAACGTTCCAAAGGGGACGTTCGTGATCACGAATCTATCATGCATGAATGCGGATCCTGAACTGTGGGGAGATCCTGAGAACTTCCGGCCCGAACGGTTCCTCAAAGAAGATGGCCAACTAGGCAAGGACTTAAGTTTCCCCTTCGGGCTCGGTACGTATCAATAGTTTCACGATTGCCAGCGATAGTTCCAAGTGGAAAAAGCTATTCCTGTTTTAGGACATCGCGTGTGCGCCGGAGAGACTTTTGCAAGGTATAATATATTCGGAGTATTTGCCACGCTGATGCAGAACTTCAATTTTGGGTTCGTCGAGGGTGAACCTACGGGGCTTGACGACAAAGTGCCTGGGTTGATCGTCACGCCAAAGGAAACGTGGATACGGGTCGAGCCACGATGTTGAGGAAAGGAATCGAAGGACGGTCACGTTATTCTCGATCTTCTTATAACACGGTAATGCGAAAGTATGGTGTTCCGATGTTACGTGATAAATACATGCTACCTTAACCCTTAACGGTCCGGAAGTATTTCAAGTTTACTTTCCACCAGGTCCAGCTATTTTTTATACAAAGAGAAGCTGTAAAACATTTTTAAATCAAGTATAGAAAAAGAAATATTTTTATTTTAGTGAAAATTTATTAACCCTTTGCACTCGAATGGCGCCCCTAAGGCGACACTAAAGCTTGCCATACTATTATTTAAACAATTCTTACATCGCTAGAGTTGCAGTTGCGAAATCGAGAAAAATGTTAAAGTTCTGAGTACGAGTCATAGTAATTAATTTCGTAGGAACGAAAGGAAATGGACTATCTACAGTGGAGCTATTATAGATAAAAATATTGTTTCGATTTTGGGGTGGAATTGCTTCCAGTGCAGAGGGTTAAAATTCTAAATACGAGT
>CM052083.1:0-30543 GCA_028453745.1 Agapostemon virescens
TTGTTGTTGTTGTTGTTGTTATTATTGTTGTTGTTGTTTAAAATGACTCAAGCCTACGATAATTATTACATCCAGTTTCAGAAGAAAAATGCAGAATTGCAAGAGGAGTATAAGAGAAAGTATCGAAGATTACAAAGGATCATTAAGGACACGGTTTTCGAGAACGCTGCACTATGTGATCAAGTGGCACAAATGCAAGAGAATCTCATGCTTGTAGAAAAAGAAAGGTTGTTTCTCTTGCGTAAACTCTGTCAACAACAAGGAGACTTGGATCCGTCTGCTGCCATGAATAGTATTAATTCCACGTCGTTTAATCCTGAATGCACTACTCCTAAGAAAGCTCAGAAAAAAAGAGTTTCAACCGAAGGATCAGGAATCGCATTTACAAAGCTATCCTTTGCAGAAACAAAAAACAAGGGCAAGCGGTATAATAAAACTATGCGTAAGGTGGTTCAATTGATACCATTGGACATGCACGGCAGGCCTATATTTCCAATCTCTTTAGCCGACCTAACCGTTTATTCGCTCGGCGAAGTAGTATCCGATAGAATATCTTATCACACGGAAGATCTCATTTACCCCGTAGGTTATTGTAGCACGAGAGTGTACGCTAATTTAAGAGATGTAAAAACTAAAAGTTTGTATACCTGTAAGATACTGGACGGTGGACCGAAACCAAGGTACGCTCGCCGCGTATGTACACACGCGCGTACCTACCTACACCTAATTTGAACCACGATTTTCGTAGATTCGAAATAGTGTCGGACAACGATCTGGATCAACCACTGGTAGGTTCTACTCCTGACGAGTGTCATTCAAAATTGTTGTTGGCAATTTCTCCTGCTTTGCGAACGATAACGCCAAAGGGTGCTGACTTTTTTGGCATTTCCCATCCTACTATTCAAAATCTCATACAAAGTACACCGGGCACGCGTAAACTGGCCGTGTACAAGCAACAACGTTTTGAAGTAAGCGATACGCGATTGCGAATGGTATTTTTACATGGCTTTTTTTTTATTTAACTGTTTTTTTCTCTCTTTCAACATTATTCATAGGTAAGCAAAAGTCAGATCATGGAGAGGGGTACCAGTCCAATAATGGACGACGAAACTGATCCAGGTCTTGGATTTATCGCGTTGCACAGGCATTATGCTTTGACGAATTCTTATAGGATCAAAGAAGAACCTCCTTCGACGGATCACGATCTTTTGACGCTTCAGGAACTACTTGCTTAGATTTTAAGTACGCGCGCGCGCGCGTGCATGCACACGCGCACAAACACACACACACACACACACATGGAACAAACGTAGTGTAAAATTTTTAACTGTTTAATTAAACGAAACTGTAGAATGAATTCGGTCGAAACAAGCGAAAAGAATAATAAAAATATGTAAAAACCTGAAAAAAATAGTTTATTGCTACACATATTTTATCAAATTAATATGCGGATTGTATTGTTCGTTGTCACCGTTTTCTGGTCGCTGGTCTAATTGTTTTATTGAAGAGAGTGTTTGCGATTGCAATTACTGGTGAAAACAGTTTCAGAGGATAATCGCTGAAACAATCATTATTCGTGTAGAGGATGTTAGAGAGACAGAGAGAGAGAACACAAAATGAAACGTTACGTACCACATTCCAGTCACGGGTTCTGCTTCGTTTCCACTAACGATAAATAATGGAAATAATATAGAAAACACACAGCCGCTGAAACAACAATGGTTTTATTTGATGTTGAAAAAAAAGAAAGGAAAAAGGAAACGAATTACCTTATTATGTAAGAATTGGGTAGTTGCGTAAGTACTGCCAATGGCAGACCAAAACCCACAAAGTATGGCCAGTTGCTTTCGATGAAGCTTAAACGTCTATGCAATTCCCACCCCATATTGAACCATTTATACTCGAAAGTATAGAGAGCGTATAAAAGGCACATGTGTATCAGAGCAAAAACGTCGCCTATAATAGGTATCGGAATTCTGGACACCAACATTCCTTGGCCCAAAAACAGTGCTTCGACCAATATACTGAAAAGCGTGTCTGCTACCAACTTGCTCACGCTGGACAGAAGCAACGGCCGTCCTTGTCTATATCTATACGCACTGTTCGCTATGTCCTGCACGGTTTACAAATATACATATAGTATTTTCGTGTACACATAGTATGATCGTGATAATAACAACTCATACCTGAAACCATAAACTGTTGACTATTCTACTGAGTAGAAACAGCGGCAATACCCATACAGTGCTGAATGTTAATGATAAAAATGGTTTTGTCCATGACCATATGGTAGTACCCATACCCGGAGAATGACCAAATATAATGGTCAATAAATACTTGAGAAATGGAAGTAGGCCGTATTCGAAGATCAGTATGCTTGCCCAAAATACACCACCGTTTAACGTGCAACATTGTATTGTTCTTTTCAACACTTTGGATTCCCTGAAGATGCAGAGAGTAATATCGTGTTGCGACAACAACAACTTATATGACAAACGTGTAGAAACTTTTATGTATATGAAATGTACCTCAATTGATTGTAATGTTTGGAGGGATTATGTATAAGCGCGATATCTTTTCCGTGAACATCTGTCCTGGGCAAGGATTGCTTGTACAGCTTTTCGTTGATGCGTTTATCCATGTAAAATAGGACAACTGCTCCTCTTAAGCTGTCGGCTAAACCTCTGTACATGCCACATAGTATTCCCTAAAATAAAGAAAAAAAAAAAACAAACAAACTGCGATTGTAAAGCATTTTACCAAACCTCGTTACTTACTGTAATGTTATCCATCTTTCGCAACGATATGTCCACGATCGAATACGATTAATCTATACTCGAGATATGCTGAGAGATCTGCCAAGAAATCATAATAAACGTTTACGAGGATGATTCGAATATAAAGTCCTCCGACAGATCGAACACACGCATACTGTCGTTCGTTGACATCTAATCGAGTCTTTCGTTGTGAAACGTAAGTACGAGTTCTAGCAATCAGAAAATTTCGTCGGGTAAACACTCTTTATGGGAAATCGTATCAGCTGATTGATTGGTATTCGTTGCAGACAAAGGTCAGCGGTGTGTGTTAATAGGTATAAAGGTCGCTGCGGATGAGAAATAATATTATTTAATGCCATACATCGTTGTTAGAACAAAGTCGTACCGTAAGCACAATAGAAGAATTCGTTTCTTACAAATCAATCAAGTTCAATGTACATATTTTCGTGTGTGCACGTACTACACGTTTAGCGGCGTTCTTCGTTCAATCTATGGGACAGATAGAATCTGTAAAGAAGCGAAAATAATATGTACCCATACAAACGTACATAGATGCGCGCGCGCGCGTGGGTGTGTGTGTGTGTGTGCGCGCGCGCGCGCCGTCGCCCTGCATGTATGTACGTACATACGCCTATAGCTATTGTAACAAAGTAAAAGTGCAGTCATCGAGTTTAGCGACGTACGTAATTCGCCTACTTACGTAATTGTTTTCGGAAGAAAAATAATTTTCATTCATTTGTATTGTATTCGATAGGATGCATACACATATACATACATTATTGTACGCATGCGTGGTGTCAGCATTTGATGACTTTTCCGAAGGAAAGTTATTTAGTTTAAACATTTCATAATGAAGTGCATTGATTCGGCTGTCGTTCGAGCCCATAAAAATTAAGAAATAGTTTTCGCTTCGTGTCGAAGCACGAAGAATTCTTACTGTTTCTAGCATAGCCATAAGCATTGGTGCTTCGGCTACTACCCCACAGATGGCATTATATAATATTTTTGGGTTAGGTCTGGGTTAAGGCGCTCGAAAAACCGTCGAAAATTGTTCACGGTATTATTTCGAACAATTTCGAGTACTGCTCGTGCCATCTAAAGGCGAGTTCCAGTACTACGTCTTATACGACCTTTCTCTCCGACGAAGATTTTTATTCGAAAGACGGGTTTTATCAACCACCGCCAACATCGATGACGATGGGAGTACATATGATTTTTGCCGGCATGTACACTCTGTGTTGTCGTGAAAATGGCAAGAGTCGTTCGTGATCGAATGAAAGCTCTGTGACGTACAGATCAAGTACAAGTTGAAAATAATTACGATGGTATATTGAATTCATTTGCGAACGTATACGTACTGGAACTTTTGTTCATCTATAATATTCTTCTACGAAGAAATTGTGAAGAAAAATTCTCGTTGTCGTTTGAAGTTTGCTGATATTTGAGAAGAAAGGGAATCTTTAGCCTCGTCACGTGCTTCGTTTGTACCCATCGGAGGAAAAGGTGTATCCCGCGGTATATACAATGCCTACTACACCGAACTTGAAACTTTTCTATAAAAGAGCAGCTGAAGCGGTAAATTATATTATTAGTGTTGTTTTTTCTCCATAGCTTTTCCGAAATTTGGGAACCGTTGTAGCGGTGAATGTTTAAGGTTATAATCGTTGTATTGGCATGTGTTTCTTCGTAGGAAGAAGAAATAGCAGCGTTAAAGAAAGAAATTAAATCTTTGCAAGATAGCATTTCCGGTAATAACTCGAAATTGCAGGCTATATCTAGAGACGAATATGTGAAACTGGAACAAGAAAATGTCAAGCTGAAATACAGGATAGCCATTCTGAAGAAAGTACGTTTTCTCAGATATTACGGTTTATACAACGCCTTGATTAACTTTTTTTCCTCGCGCAGACCATCGAAGTCGACAGAGCAAAGTTGCGAAGCGGAATGAAAACTGACGCTTACAATGTAACGAGCGTGTACGATGCTTTGTACGAGTTATTCGAAAAAGCCATTCGTGCGGCGTATCCGGATATACCGGAACCTCCGGTAATCTTGACGGACAGTACCAACCCGAATTTTGGGGATTATCAGTGTAACAGCGCTTTGCCGATTCGGACGTTGATTAGCAGAAGCGGTAAGAATCGATACGAGCGCGTAAAAGTTGATGTAACGGGATCGCTGGTACCGCCGAGTAATTGTGTACATGTATGCATATATCTATGTCCGGATAGGAGTTAAAACGTCGCCGCGAGAGGTTGCGAACAATATAGTATCGAAAGTAGAGGAGTTTGATCTGGTTGATAAGTTGGAGGTGATGAATGCGGGCTTCGTAAATATATTTCTGAAACGAGAATTCGCGCAAACGGCGCTGAGTAACTTGGTAAAATACGGAAAGGCTCTGCCACCGTGTTCCAAAAAACAAAGAGTTATCATTGACTTTTCTAGTCCTAACATTGCCAAGGAGATGCACGTCGGACATTTAAGGTCCACCATAATCGGCGATAGTATCGCGAGATTACTGGAATTCCTAGAGCACGACGTGTTGAGAATAAATCACGTTGGCGACTGGGGAACGCAATTTGGCATGTTGATAGCTCACCTGCAAGATAGATATTCTGATTATTTAACCGTGTCTCCGCCTATCACGGACCTTCAGGTAATCGAATTTCATCTAAACGACATCAATGTATTGCAATCAACGATTTGGCGTAATTTTAGAGTTTTTACAAAGAATCGAAGAAACGATTCGACGAAGATCAAGAATTCAAAACGCGTGCCTATCAATGCGTTGTCAAGCTGCAAGCATATGATCCCGACATGACGAAGGCGTGGCTGCTAATCTGCGATGTTTCTAGAAAAGGTAAAGCTAGAAAAGAAAAGTCCAGCATTCCACGCGAATCGCCTAGGTGTTGTTATTTATTTGTGATTTGTGTTGAATCTAGAATTTGAGAAGGTGTACGACCGATTGGACATTAAATTGATGGAGAGGGGAGAATCTTTCTATCAGAAACGTATGGAAAGTTTGGTTAAAGAACTCGAATCGAGAGGACTGTTGGAAGAAGACGAAGGACGAAAAGTATTGTGGAGTAAACGCGAAAATGAGATACCTTTAATCATTATAAAATCTGACGGTGGTTTCACGTACGATACGTCGGATCTAGCAGCCCTGAAACAACGTGTGGAAGAGGAGAGAGCCGATTGGATAATATATGTAACGGATGCTGGTCAATCTGTGCATTTTCAAGTGTTAAAGAACTGTGCCGAAAGGGTAGGTATTCTGAAAGATAGGCACAGAATGGATCACGTTGGATTTGGTGCAGTTCTCGGTCAAGATAAAAAGAAATTTAAGACCAGGTCCGGTGATACGGTAAAATTGACCGATCTACTGGACGAAGGTCTGAGAAGATCGCTTGAAAAGTTGAAGGAAAAGGAACGCGATAAAGTGCTCACGGAAGAGGAGTTGAGAAAGGCTCAAGAATCTGTAGCTTACGGATGCATAAAATATGCAGATTTATCGCACAATAGAAATCACAATTATGTGTTTTCTTTTGATAAAATGTTAGAGGACAAAGGGAACACTGCGGTGTACCTGTTGTATGCTCTTACCAGAATACGGTCTATTGCCAGAGCAGCGAATATTTCGCAGGAAAAGTTGCGAGAATATGCGCAAAATACTCCGATTTCGTTGGAGCACGAGAAGGAATGGAAATTAGCCAAAGTATTAATCAAATTTCCAGACATATTGATTAAAATCACGAAAAGCTTGTTCTTGCATCAGTTGTGCGAATATTGTTACGAAATTTCATGCGCATTTACCGAATTCTACGATAATTGTTATTGCGTTGAAAAAAATGAACATGGCGAAATAATAAACGTAAATATGGGTCGTATACTGTTGACAGAAGCTACTGCAATCATCATGGAGAAATGCTTTTCGATACTCGGTTTAAAACCAGTTGATCGTATGTGAACAAATTGAATGTATGTATTTCAAGTATTCGCGGGAAAGAAATAAAATAAAATACAATTCTGCGAATCGTTAATGATAAGAAAGTTATCGTTTTCGTTTGAACGCGTCTCTCTGTGCACCTAGTATATATTTAAAATTGCATCATCGAATATATACGCGCCGCTTACCTAACCCACACTGTCCGTTGCGTCGGCCACGTCGAGCCCCCTCTATGAACTTGTAGGTAACGATTGTAGACCGATTTCTTCTTATTCGAGCGTGTGTCGGGTAGCGAGTGCAGGATTATCGCCCGTTCGGTCGAGTTCGCTTGTTGGCGACAACCGAAAAAAAAATGGTAATTATTCGTTTTTGTCTTCTCTTTTGGAAAAAAAAAAGAAAAAATAATGAAATTGTTCATTATTGTCCGGTTACTCGATAATACAATAAATACACTTATATATATATATACATATAATAATATAATAACCTTCATACCGGTGAATGCGATTAAAGTCGCACAGGATAAAGTGTTCAATATGTTTTGAGTCGGTTGATGCTTATCGTTCGATTAACAGACAACAGAAAGGAAAGGAACGTTCAAGGTAGAATATCTACAGAAGATTGAAAAAGATATTCAAGCCAAGTGGGAAGCTGAAAAGGTATACGAACAAGATGCGCCCTCGAAAGCCAGAGAATCTCCTGATGAAAAGTTCCTTGCAACTTTTCCTTTTCCTTATATGAATGGAAGACTTCATCTGGGTCATATATTTTCATTGTCAAAATGTGAAGTAAGTATTCGATGTGACGATATTTCGTTCTACTTCCTTTACGCTCGAGCTGTAAGAAATTTAATGGATGTGAATATTATTCCATGGTAGTTTGCTGTACGGTATAATCGGCTCTTGGGAAAGAAAGTGCTCTTTCCGTTTGGCTTTCATTGCACAGGTATGCCCATCAAAGCGTGCGCGGATAAATTAAAGAGGGAAATGGAGTTGTACGGATGTCCACCGGAATTCCCTGCAGAGGAAACTGTAACGGAACAGCAAGAACAACAAGTAGTAGACGACGTGGTAATAAAAGATAAGAGTAAGGGAACCAAGGTAATGAGATGATACAGTTTGCGTGTCGTGCGTATTGTGAGGATGGATACGTAAATTCGTGAATTCGTGTTTCAGAGTAAAGCAGTTGCGAAAACAGCTAGTGCCAAGTATCAATGGCAAATTATGCAAACGCTTGGATTGGTAGACAAAGATATAAAGAATTTTGCCGATTCTTCTTATTGGTTAGACTATTTCCCACCACTTGCCATGCAAGATTTAAAGTCTATCGGATTACACGTAAATCAATCGAAAATCTTTACACCAAATAAATTTCGAATAGGCTAATCATTGTCAAGGTCAAAGATGAACACGAAAATCTATCCGTTTGTTTTAGGTGGATTGGCGTAGAACGTTTATCACGACGGATGCAAATCCATTTTTCGATTCGTTCGTTCGCTGGCAATTTCTACACTTGAAGGCCAGAAATAAGATAAAATTCGGTAAAAGATACACCATCTACTCGCCGAAGGATGGTCAGCCTTGTATGGATCACGACAGATCGTCGGGGGAAGGGGTAGGGCCTCAGGAATACACGCTGATTAAGATGAAACTGAGAGAACCGTACCCGACTCATCTAAGCAGTCTTTCCGGGAAATCTGTTTATTTGGTAGCCGCAACTCTGAGACCGGAAACAATGTACGGCCAAACGAATTGTTGGATTCATCCGGAGATAATGTACATTGCTTATTCTCTGTTGAATGGAGATATCTATATATCAACCGAGAGAGCAGCACGAAACATGGCGTACCAAAATGTTTTCAAAGAAGAAGGAAAGATATCCGTTGAATTGAAGCTTACCGGACAAGATATATTGGGATTAGCTGTGGAAGCACCTCTTACAGTCCACGAAATAATATATACTTTACCAATGTTAACCATAAGAGAAGACAAAGGGACTGGAGTTGTTACTTCGGTGCCCAGCGATTCTCCCGATGACTACGCGGCTTTGGTAGATCTTAAGAAGAAGGAAGCTTTTAGAAAAAAATATGGGATAGCCGATGATATGGTGTTACCTTATGACCCTATACCTGTCATTCGGGTACCGGAATTTGGTGATTTAACCGCGGTTACCTTGTACGACAAACTGAAAATTCAGTCTCAAAATGACAAAACGAAATTGTTGGAAGCAAAAGAGATGGCATACCTTAAAGGTTTTTACGACGGAGTCCTGCTAGTTGGTAAATACAAAGGAAGCAAGGTCCAGGATGCAAAAAGACAAATACAAAAAGAACTGATTGACGAAGGAAAAGCAGTTATATATTATGAGCCAGAGAAAACGGTTATCTCTCGATCGAACGACGAGTGCGTGGTAGCTTTGTGCGATCAATGGTATCTGGATTACGGTGAGAAAAATTGGAAAGACGAAGCAGCGGAAGCTTTAAAAAATCTTAATACGTTCCACGACGAAGTGAGAAAGAATTTCATGGCCTGTCTCGACTGGTTGCACGAGTACGCGTGTTCAAGGACATACGGACTTGGTGATTTTCTTTTCTCGAACCAAGTATTTTTTTTAACAAAGAAATCTATCACTTTCTAATATAATCGTGTAAATTACAGGTACTAAATTGCCATGGGATGAAAGCTGGTTAATAGAATCCCTTTCGGATTCGACGATCTACATGGCTTACTACACTGTTGCACATTTATTGCAAGGAGGAACATTCAAAGGCGACAAACCGAATACATACAACATCGAGTAACGTTTAAACACAACAAAAAATTTATGCGTTCGTGCGAACGTTTACTAACTTGTAACTTGTAACGTCTCTAACTTGACACGTGTTCCCTAAGGGCTAAGGACATGACGCCGGAAGTGTGGGACTACATCTTCTTCAAAGATGCTAAGCTACCGAAAACAAGTGTCAAGAAACCAGCGTTAAAGCATATGCGACGTGAATTCCAATACTGGTATCCGGTAGATTTAAGGGTTTCTGGAAAGGATTTGATTCAAAATCATTTGACCTTTTTTATTTACAATCACACTGCGATATGGCCTGAGCAACCAGACCTATGGCCAAAAGCAATACGTGCGAATGGACATATTCTGTTAAACTCTGCCAAGGTAGTTTTAATATCTCTCTCTCTCTCTGCATATATGTAACATACATAATATACACACATACACATACACTTTATTAGATGTCGAAATCAGAAGGCAATTTCCTAACGCTCTCCGAAGCGATAGAAAAGTTTTCGGCCGATGGTACGCGGTTTTGTTTAGCCGATTCTGGTGATTCAGTAGAGGACGCCAATTTTGTTGAAAGTATGGCAGACGCTGGAATTCTTCGATTATACAATTTCATTGAATGGGTGAAAGAGGTATTGGCCTCCAAAAACACTTTTAGACAAGGAAAACCACATACGTTCAACGACAGGGTCTTCGACAGGTATTCCTATTTTTGTTGAGTTATTGATACGGTTCTATATGTATTAACATAACCACTAACACGACCACTGAATAGCGAGATTAATCTAAAAATACGCGAAACTGGGGATAACTATTCGAAAATGTTGTACAAAGAAGCACTGAAAACAGGCTTCTTCGAATTGCAAGCAGCAAGGGACAAGTACTTACAATTGACCGCGCTAGATAATGCGAATTGGACATTGATTATGAGACTCGTCGAAATTCAAGTTATTCTTTTGTCTCCTATTTGTCCACATGTATCGGAGTACGTGTGGAAACTAATTGGAAATGTGAGTATTCGAACGATATCACTTCTGTGCCATATTAAAATAATAATTGCAATAATCATAATGAACGCTTCTTACAGGAAGATAGCATATTGAATGCCAGATGGCCCCAGACAGAGAAAATTGATGAAATTCTTATCAAATCGTCTCAGTACTTAATGGATGCTGCTCACACGTTCAGAATCATCTTAAAGGGTTATATGACACCTAAAAAAGGACCAAAAGGAAAAGAGGAGGCAACCGTTGTACAAAAACCTACAGAAGGTACAATTTGGGTAGCAAAAACCTATCCCGCCTGGCAAAGTACCGTTTTAACCACAATGAAAAACTTGTATGTTGTAAGTAGCTGTGAAGTAAAGATAATTTCTAAGTAATAAATTTATTAAGTATTTATTGATTTACAGGCTAACGGCGATAAACTGCCGGAAAATAAAACGATAGCGATAGAGTTGGGAAAGCAGCAAAATCTGAAGAAATATATGAAACGAGTGATGCCATTTGTACAATTTATGAGGGGGAAAATGGAGCTGATTGGATTGAACGCGCTTAATTTAACTTTAGATTTCGATGAATTCGATGTTCTACGAGATAATAAGAAATATCTTGAAACCACTTTGGGCGTAAGTGTATACGCGTGTGAATATAATATTGCAATGTATATTTGGCCGTAAGTATATGAGCGTGTGAATATATTGAAATTATTGATTTAAATGTAGTTGGAAAATATCGTCATAAAGTATACCGACGAAGCTCCGGAGAAAACGAGAGAAGAATGCTGTCCAGGCACGCCGTACATAAACTTTTCAAATTCTTGTCTCTCGGTGTGTGCTATTAATCCACAGAAACACAATGGTTTATTTAGGACGAGTATAAAGATCATGAGTAAAGACACTGCTACGGATGTCATCTCGAGAATAACGAAGCAAAACGATATTATTAAAGGTGTGTATTGTCCTGATTAGTCCTAGGCTCCTCGTTACGCGTGAGCGCGTGCACGTGCATGTAACGTTACCATGTTTTTTGTTGCAGACCCATTGACCGTTTCTCTGTACCGATACAGTGATCCTTGTTTAGGGCCCAGAGCCAAACCAATCGTTGACGATGACGATGTATTGAAAGGTAAAATTGAAATTCCTTCCAACTCGGTATTCAATGTAGATGTAGAAAACAAAACCGTAAAACAACTCAACGTTGACGGAAATGTACACGACATCGGTAACGCGTTGGTGTACATAGTTCGGTCGGAGAATGGTGAAAGTATAAATAAGAATTAATTAATTAATTAATTAATTAATACTTATTTGGTATTACGCGCGTATTAGGTACGTAGGTACAAAAGTTACTTTTTTAAACGTAAACATTTAAATACATAATTTTTGTACTGAGAAAAGAAATAAATCAATCGATCTAACGAAACATGGCTACGATTCTCTTCGTGTTTCGATCTGAACAAACTTTATTTGTATTTTTTTGTATATATTAAAAAAAAAAAAATAAGAACGGTGTTACATAGAAATGCTAAATAATCTTTTTTTTTTTTATAAAGATTTTTTCAATTTGCTTTTCAATTGTTCTGCCAAGCTTTCACCTCGGCCCGTATTTTTTGTATGTCCTCGGCGTTTGTTCTACAACATCCGCCTACATACTTAACACCCAAATTCAACCATTCGTGCACAAATTCATGTAAAGTGTATCCTGCTTCCTTTTTTATCCAGCCGGACTCCACTGTATATTTGTCACCGCTGTTAGGATATACAATCAGAGGCATGAATTCGTTTTTACGCAAATTTCCATTAATTACTTTCAATAGAGGTGTCACATTTTGCGGTGCGATGCAGTTGACACCAATTGCCAGAATCTGTCCCGGTGAAGCTTTTTTATAACATTCCGTGACAACATCGTGGAAACTTGATCCGTCAGCTATACTCTGTCCATCGTTGCGACAAGAAAATGATAACCACGCTTTGGTGTTCGGATACTCTTTCAGCAACGTGACCAGCGCTTCCGCTTCTCGTTTACAAGGTATCGTTTCTATTGCCAATACGTCGATGCCACTAGCAATCAATGTGTCGATACGAGGCCTGTGCCAATCCATGAGAATCTTCTCGGACACCGACGAACAATATTTCCCGGTATACTCTGAGGCATCGTGCAAGCAGGCGCCATATGGTCCAATCGACCCAGCGATCATTGGATTCTCGTTCGTAATATCTTCTTCGCTCCTTGCTTGGACCTTGTACAAGTTTACAGCTTCTTTGGCGTAATCGACAGATTTACGAAATAAATCGAGGCTCTCCTCTTCCGTCAAACCTATATATTTCGAAAAACCGTCTATGGACGCTTGATATGTATTTGTAAGTATAATCTCGGCACCAGCTTTCAAAAAATCCAAGTGCGTGGAAATAATTGCATTCGGATTTGTTACGAGAAATCGCGCTGTCCACAGAGGATCCCCATCTATTATGTCACCTACGTGAGTCGCTAACTGTGTAGAAAATCCACCGTCCAACACTTTTATTATCGTCGACATTATTTTCTTTAAACTGATTCTATGTTTATGGTATAATTTGAATAAAAATTGTTGTACCGCGACAAATCAACTGTTACGGATGAGCATGCACGCGTTGATTGCTTAAATGCTTCTGAAAATCTGAGGCAATACTTTCTTCAAGTGACTACAGAGAATGCTGCTAATCCAAAGTCCACCAACAATCTCAGATAAGTATTATATTCACGAAGGTTTGAAAGAAAAATACAAGCTTCAAGATTATGATTTTCTTTTTATATGTATACCTATGTCTCGAGTGCCGCTAGGATCTCGTATATCGACGATGCACGATGCGCGTTTCGCCTTCTTCAACACGGTTCCTTTCATGTGTTGCAATTAATTTCATGTTTTCAGTATTATCTATATCTCCGATCCGATAAGTATAGTAAATATTTATATTCGAATATCCGTTGCGTGATATGTTTCAACATGCTGTAAGCGTCGTTTTATTTCAACGATATCATTTTTACATCGCATCTTTTTACATTACTACTCAGCCAATGTTTATTGTCCCAGAATAATGAATTGTTACATAATTTGTGTGAAAAATAGATTTATCCCTGACGTAAGAAAAGAGAGAGGAAGGCGAGGTTCATTTCTGTGGAGAATATCCATGAAATTATTTCGATGTATTTTTCTTTTTTAAACCGTTCACTTCTTTTCTGATACTTTTTATATTTTCCGTATACATTCTACAGCAGCCTCCAAGATATCGTACACCGATTTCCAACCATTCTGGAATAAAACTCTCTACGGAATTACGGTCTTCCGACGAAATCCATCCTTCGGTTGAAGAATATATTTCGCCGCTATTAGGGTATGCTATTAGTGGAATAAACTCCTTTTCTTCGTTTCTATTGATGCTTTTCAGTAAGACAGTCACGTCTGAGGGAGCAATACAATTTACGCCAATGGCGACTAGTTGCCCTGGTAAAGCCATTTTATAACAACGCGTAGATACTTCCTCAAAATTGCTCCCATCTACTATATTTTTACTATTTCTTTCACAAGAAAATGAAAGCCATGCTCTAACATTTGGATATTCTTGTAGAAGTTCTATCAATGCTTCCGCTTCCTGATAACAAGGTATAGTTTCCAATGCTAACAAGTCGATGCCAGCATCTATTAAAACATCGATACGTGATTTGTGCCATTGTTTCATAAGTTGGCTCGATGTGATTTTACCGTAGGCTCCATTGTATTCAGAACCATCGTGTAAACTAGCTCCGTAAGGTCCGCAAGCACCAGCAATTAATGGACTTTTATTTTCAGTTTCCTCGTTCCCTGATGTTTCTTTAATATAATCGTCGACTGCTCTTTTAGCAAGATCAACAGCTTTGCGCAATAAATTTTTACTTTCTTCTTCCGTTATAGATAAATGTTTCATTAAACCAGGGATCGAGGCTTGATAAGTATTGGTTTCTATGATATCGGCTCCTGCTCTAAGAAAATCTAAATGCGTGGCATAAACCGCATCAGGATTTGTTGCTAAGAAACGTGCTGTCCATAAGGGATCGCCGTCAATTTTTATACCGACATGAGTAGACAATTGTGCGCTAAATCCACCATCTAAAATCTTAACATCCATCTTTCTCGCAATAACCTTCGAACAAGAAGATACTATAATATAATACAGATTCGGATGTGTTTATCGGATGTTCAAAAATCAAATTACTCACGTACGTAGACAGTAGATAAATCCAAAATTACTTGTATGTTGCAGCGTACAAATTTCTTCTGGCTAAGAATACGATTAAACTGTACACCAATGACACAATAATTTCGTACCTCTAATCGAACACTTGTAATTTATTGCGATAACCTTTTATCTTTGTGACAGGCAGACTCGGACGTTTATCATTCTCTACGAAAATTACAATTGCAAACATTGCAATTTGCCATTTATTATTGAATCTTATCGGTATTAAATACAATTTTATATGTGTGTTTGTGAGTATGTATATATTTTAATACAATATATGCATACATACGAAATTCGTATGAATATACATACCGAACTTGCATACGTATGAACGATATGTAGCATTCTAAAAACATTTAGCTTGTCCAAATAACACACGAAGATATTCCTAAAGGATGACTGATACTTTTTAAACGATATTTATGAAAATCTAAATTCATATTACGTTTATATGTTTTGTATCTTTGCATACATGTAATTTAACTTCATTCAGAACACATATGTATATATATATATATATATATATATTAATTAGATATTAGGTAGAAATCAAAGTTTTATTGTTACTCAACATATCCAATAATACAAAGTCACGTTACGTATCGAACAATGATTTTACAATATACCTAGACTCTTTTCGATGACAGCATGCGGTTGGCCCATCTGTTCTCTAAATTCTGGTGTGTTCAGTATGTCTTCGAATCTAGGAAAAAAATTGAATATCAGAAATCGATAATGTTCTTACTAAGTATGAGAGTACATCTTGTCTCTGCAGAGAATTAGTGAACAAGATTTCTACCCTATATCCTCGTCTCTTCCAAGTATTATGTCTCTCATTAAATTTGACGATGGTAGAAATGGTAATCTTCCAATTTGTTCGGCAGCTTTCAATTCCATTGCCATACGTATTGGTGCGTGTATTCCTTGAGTGTTTCTAAGCAATGCCATGTTCATGCAATCACGATTTCTTTGATACTGAAAGAAACCTGCAGTTGTAGAATGCGTAAAGATGGTAATATTACTTTGATTCTTAAAGCAATTTTCTTACATTTTTTTCTGAAGCTTCCAACGGATGGGAAAAACCCAAGTTGTGTTTACCACATGACGGTCTGGAAAGTATAAAAAAAAATAATAATACGTAAGTGACGTGATTTTTATTGTTATTTTTTAACAATGTTGTTATTCGTACCCGGAAATCATGGGATTTGGTAGACCATAATTGCAATTGGGGGCGTCGAATGTTTCATCGACAGTAGGCTTCGGGATAATCGATGGCAAGTTGAAACTCTGAAAATTGTTGTTATTATATTAATTTTCTTACTGCATGATATGTCATAAGTCATGAAGTTGCAGAATATTGCAAAGACATTTTGTAAGATAGCTTTACAACAAAAAAACATAAATATGTTTGAATATTGTATATTTTAACATTATTTCGTTAAACTAACATTCCTTTATAATTAAGTCTAAAGATAATATAAATGTTTTTACCATTATTTCGGAAGCGTTGTTACTTTCGTTACAGAAGATAAAAGTCACTGCGAATGAATTCAGCGCCGCCTTCGGACACAGTCTACAAACTAAATCGGAGAGAGAAATATGAAATCGAAACAATTTTACGAACGGCTAAATATTTATATCAAGGAAGCCAAAAGTATTAAAAACATTTGCAATGAATAATATATGTCGTAAAAGAAACGAACACTGTGCGATGAAAATTATTTTTAATTTCAAAGACTTTGAAGACCATGAATAAAAAGATAGCCTTTCGAAGATGATCGCACACGGTTTACAGGTTGCGAATCTTGTTATGGTGTTTTTTATGCCGGCCCGGATGCTACGTAACCATACTTTGCCGTACAGAAAAATAGAATAACTTTGAACACACGTGTATACGCGTTGTCAGGACCAACTTAAGTTAATACGGTTAAACGATAACAACAAAGAAGAAAAATGCAGCACGACGATGTGAGTGTGGTGTTTCAATTGAAGTAGCTTTTCGTAAAGTTAACGTTTATTCTAACCACGAATTGTTTCAGGTCGTGTGGAGTGTCATCAACAAGTCCTTTTGCTCCTTTAAAGTAAAGTACGTAAAAATTATCAAAGAAAAATTTCAATAATTTTCTACATAACCGTCTTACTTGATGTTTCGTTTTCACAGCACCAAATCGCAGAGATTTTGTCGGAATGAATATAACCTTACAGGTTTATGTAGTAGAGCATCTTGTCCTCTTGCGAATAGCCAGTATGCTACGGTTCGGGAAGAAAATGGCATTATTTACCTCTACATGAGGACCGCAGAAAGGTACACAATTTCCATAATACCATTTCATTAGTAATTTTCGATTGTATCGATTCGGTGTATTGTGTTGTTAGATTTTGTCTGTTTGAATTTATAACTACAAACATCCATAGTCTACCGAATGAACGAGTTTCATTATCGGTTGAGTAGGATTTACCTAATTTAACGTTTGATTTACAGAGTACATTTCCCAAAAAATGCTTGGGAAAAAGTGAAACTTTCTAGAAATTTTGAAAAAGCTATCAGCCAAATCAATGAAAATTTATTATATTGGCCAGGTTTCATAAAAGCAAAATGCAAACAAAGATTTGTGAAAATTACACAGTATCTCATACGTATGAGAAAACTTAAATTAAGAAGACAAAAGCAAATTGTACCAATACAAAGGAAGATTGAAAGAAGGGAAAGGCGTAGAGAAGAAAAGGCTCTGATTGCTGCAAGATTGGAGACAGCGATAGAGAAACAACTTATGGATAGGTTGAAGCAAGGAATGGTAGATATATGTTGTGTTCAATTACGTGTAACGCCTGTAATTACTTTTTACGTGTTTATAAAAGTATTCATTCCTTTTACAGTATAATGACATTTACAATTTTCCGCAAAAAGTGTTTGACAAAGCTGTCGAAGCTGTTGAAATTGAAGGTGAAAGTGAAGCCGAGAGCGAACAGAATGAAGAAAAAGAGGAAGAAATTGACAAAGAAATAGAAATGGAATTAGAGGCGGACGAGAAAGAAAGAGAAACCAATGGACCGTATTACGTGGAAGCGGAAAGCGACGAAGACGATAATTTTGACGTCGACGAATTGTCTATAGTAAATTGGATCTTCTTAAATATAACACATTTAATTTTGCTCTTTATCCGAACTGTTATTGTCTACTTGTGTATGCGCACAATTTGGAGAAATTTCTACAATTCAATATATTTATTTTTATAGGATGAGAAAAGCGATTCTGGATGCAAAGAGGAAGTTGAACTGTCCAGTAACTTTGAGTCTGAAACAAGCGATATTGAAGTAATAGATTTAGCAATTTTCGTCCACGTTAAGTTATAAGATTAGATTTAGATTAAGCTAAGATATAATTGAGCGTAATATTGTTACAGGATATGCTACCTTCTACCAGTAAGAAATTAAAGCAGACAAAACTCACAAAGAAAAGGAACATTCGAAAGAAAGCCCGTCCAAGAGTGGAAATTGAATACGAAGTTGAAGGGGAGCTACGACAACGAGAACGAATGTGATAATTACTTTGGTTAGGTTAATTGTAACTGTATTTTAAATAAAAGAGAAACTATTTGTACAATACCGGAACATTTGTTTTGCCCGCAACGATTGTGAAATATTATATAGCAACGTGACGCGTTCGTTGTTAAATGTTGGAAAATTCAAAATTCGCGCCAATTGATAAATCTTCGGAAGAAATATAGGTATTGAGTATGGTATACGGATCATAGATGGCATTTCTTGAAATATAAATTGTGCGGACTAGCAGACGACATGTTCGTGCGCAAGAAATAAGGTAAACTTTTTCAACTTTCCTCGTGAAGATTCTAAATGGATATGGATGAATTATTTGCTATTGAAGCTACAGTTGTACGAATAAACTAAAATCGGTGGTTTCAATTGCATCGTAATACGTGTACCATGCATTCATAGACGTTAATGTGCGTGCGTGCGTGCTGTGTGTGCGCGTGTGCGTGTATGGATGTATGTACACCAAACCAATTATGCGTACATTGTGTACGCTTGTTTATCATTCATTTACAGTACATAGTATACAACATATTGTATGCTGTATACCACGGTAACCATAGTAGAACACACTGTTCTGGAAATGTATTGTACCGATCTGTCGAGACGTTTCAATAAAATATACATTTATCATGAAATGAACGGTTGCGCGTTGTGTACATACATATCGAATGCATTGTTATGCAGGTTCTCTATTGAAATAGACTAATTTTTATAAATGTCATACAGCTTGTAAAGGAATATATATAGACGCACAATAGTTTGCTGTCTACATCTGCATCTGCATCTATGCAAATGCATAGATCACCGACGTTTTTCTATTGAATTTATTATTGTGGAAACAAAGTTCGTTTATTTTGATCATCAGCATCGCGTCGATATGTTGGATTTCATTATAAATTGGCTGCGGCCAAATGTCACGAACTCCGTGTTACCCGTGACAGTGCCTTTTGTTTGCTATAAATAGAAAAAGTAGGTTATCCCTAAAATCAATTCCGAAAATAGGGCAGCATTAACTGACGATATGTTTATCGCTTTGAATACAACTTCGTGACAGCAAACTTGTTTATTCCTATTTCTGTCGTCTCCTTGAAATACTCTTCTTCTTCTTTTCTGAACACCTTGACATACTGTTCTTCTTCTTCAAAGTACTATTCTGCCATGTGACAATACCACGTTATCCGCAAAAACTATGAAATAATTATCCCATGCTGAGACATTGTTTGAGTAAAATTTGTAAAAGTTGCTGGAGTAGTATGGGTATCGGCATAGAGCAGTATCGGAAAATATATTTGTGTATGAGAAACGCTTCTACCGAAATGATGCTATGCCGTTGATCTAATACATATGTCTTTTTTGATTACAGACATATTATGAACTCGATAAAAGTTTTGGAAGCTTTTAATCGTATTTGAACCAAGGCTCGATTATGGTGGTAACATAGTCAGAATCTCTCGAGATTTCTTCTTATTTTCTATATCATCATGGAGATGAATAATGTGGGAAGCAACAAAAACTCGATATATATGGCAATATCGCTTAAAAAATTATGTATAGCAACAGTATCCTTACCACTTGTTACTTTGTTAGTCTGTTTCGTTACAGGATACATCTTCCAGCAGGATGACATTCATGAAACGCATTGTAGGGTACAATCACTTTTACATATACATTTATACGTTTATACATTGCATATGATAGATTAAAAATAAATATTTCCAATTTAGGTCTATAATGTACTTCCATCGATATCAGCCATTACCGGTATTTCTCCTCAAAGATATTTATGGCGTGTAACTATCGCACTGCACATTGGACCTCGCCTAATTATCGCTAGCGTTTATTATTCCTATTACTATAATATACTCAAAGCAATCGAAGATGTACCTTTGAAGTTAAAGGGAAGTAGACTGTTAAATTTATGTTATTGGCTGAGCATCGCGGAAGTAGTAACTTTATGCGGCGTTACTTACATCTCCAATAGAGAAAATTATTGTGAGTAAAGTTACAAGTATAGCGTAGATATTACGAGCCGTTATTGTTTGTTTCGAGCTACATATATTTTTCATCTAGATATTTATTTTGAAAATTCTGCCAGTCTAACGATATTCTTTTCACAGCGGTGCATGAAAAGATCTTCATTGGCTTTATGATTAGTTCCTTGACGTATATGCTAATGACAGTAAGGCTCAGTCGTCTTATAACACCGAATGCACCAAGTCTTCTGTATAAACAGGCGCTTTTTGTAACGAGTCTCGTTAGTACTATCGGACTTGTTGTGTTTTTCCTGAAACACAGACTGCTCTGCCATGATCTGGGTAAGAAAATTCGTGTTTAATTTAAAAAAAATTACACATATATATATTATATTGAATGGAAGTGAAACTTATTAAAATATTTTTTGTAACAGCTTTTAGTTGGTTTTCCTTGTGCGAATATGTGATCGCATCTGCAAACATGGGTTTTCATGTTACCGTAGTTCTAGACTTTCCCAAGGAACAACTGGTTGTTGGGAATGGTTTGCCAACCTTGAAGGTGGATTAATTCCTTATAATATTTTATATCTATCATTATTCTATTATTGTCATCAAAGTGCCTACTGCCACTGTCTGGAAGTGCTATTGCCAAGAATTAAAAGTACACGCATACATTGTATTATATGAAATTGAGTGTCCAGCGCCGGTGAATACCGGTGAAGATTTTCTAACGAAACATCTTTCTATGTGGACAGGTTAAAAATAGTTGCTACCAACCGTTTCGAATGTACAGTGGTTTCGATGAAAACGGTACGCTAATATTCGAGATAAGTGAAAAGTAACAGTCACGCTGAACTGTCTATGCTAAACTCGAATGATTCTTCGAAAGTTTATAAAATTTCTGATTACCGATACGACGAAGAACGAGTTATGTTTGTTAATTCGTTCGTTGGTTTACATGCCAAAGTCGGACGTACTTCCCCGCAATTGTCACTACTATTCGAAGTATAATGTATTTCTCGTTCAGTTACATTCTGCCGTGTCCACGATCTGCAATAAGACTATTGGTACTACAATGTGCTGGAAATTTCTAAATTTTCGAGGAAAACTTCTTTTCAGTCAATTAGTTTTTCAATGTCTACGTTAAATATCCAGTTGTTGGTCTTTCGCGTTGATTTGAATATTTAAAACTGGTTTACAGTTTATTAATTCTGTTAATTCTAATTTTATACAATTAAAATAGATCGCTGGTTGTTCTTTCATATTCTCCTTATTCTTTTTCATTCCTTTTATCGCTGGACAAGTATGTATATTCTAAAATTGTTACATCAATTTGTTAAATTGTTTACCAAAACTATTTTTATTCAAACCGAATTTAAACCTCGCTCGTATTTCATATGATAATCGTAATCAAAAGATATTGAAATTTGGATGTTACATTTATATTTCATACATCCAACTGTTTTACCAGAATGATAAAATATCGACAAGTGTTCAAAAATATGTACATACACGTAGAGTGGATACAAAGAAGAAAAGCACAAAAGAAAAATTTCTCCGATTAACTGGTATTTATTTTAACGAGAACAAAAGCGAAAGAAAAGGAAAAAAATGAAAAAACGTAAAAACAATAGAACAAAAAGAGAGAAAAGAAGAAAAAAGGTTACATTAGATTGTAAATAGTTTTTCTTTGGCCGTGTATACGTAGATTCTGTTACCCTTTAGTTTACTTTGAATTAAAACACAAAACAGATATCTTCCAGTTATTTTCGATATGATCGACAATGGCACAATTAAGATGCTATAGCAAAGAATCTAGCGCTTCCAAAGTATGGCATTGGTATCTTTCCAGGCAATGAAATCTTTAATGGCCTTTTAGGTAGTGGAAACTCATAGCGATACTAGAGAAATATGTATCCTACATTCGAACAATATGAATTATTACAGTCCAAAGAAACGAGAGCGACAAGAATGTTTCGTTTGCATACATAATTTCTTAAAAAAAATTAAGAAAGACTAGTATGTGGTAATGAAGTGGAAAGAAAAAAAAATTGCGGCGGTGGCGGCGTCGTCATCCAGTTTACGAATAATTTTAAAGTTGCTTCCATAGAGGTTTTTCGCAAAGTGAGAATTCTAGTCAATAATTTATTCTAGTCGTCGTGTGTTTGATTTATTTGTTTAAAAACTTTGTTACATGACATTGTGAATTCTAATGCATTGTTAGCATGTAGGATGCATTTACATCGGCATGACTCATGTTTAATGAGAGTACATGCTTGTATAAAATAAGTGTATGCAATCTTAATTTAAGGTATTGTAGAAATATTGTCCAATATTGTACAGTTATATATCATCGATATATATATATACATACACACATTTCATCGTGTATAAGTAATAATAACCGGGTTGTTCTTGAACGAGAGTACTCGTCCGATGGAATAGATCGTTACAGTATTATGTTACGAATGTGAAAAATTAATGCTTGTGTTTCTATTTAATGTACGATCTGTGTAAGTGTAGCGGCGATAACGATCAAATATTATAATTGGCGCGCGTACAATAACAATGTTAATAGAGAAAGAGATATCACGTAAAATCAATATTTATCTTGTATTATACGATATATTCCTGACCAAAACTCGAATAACGTCCAAAAATTAAGGAACAACTTTATGGAATTCGTTTGTATGAAATTTTATATCTGAAAACCAGAATTCTCTGTCAAAGTATTTACGCTAAATGTGTTTCACTTTGAACATTAAACGAGACGAAACGAAACGAAACGAAACGAAACGAAACGAAACGAAACGAAACGATACAAAATTGTGATAACATACATTGCCATAGATGACCGAATCAGTTTTACAAAATCATATAAACATTATTAATGCTTAAAAACACTTTGCAAATGCGTGCATCACATGGTGTTTATATATGGCATATTACCGACAATATGTCGTGTACACGTTTGCTGTTTTCATTGCAAACACTGAGCAATAGATTCTGACTAATATTCACTTAGGGGTGTCATTATTGCGCATTTTTCATATTTCTTTGAATTCAAGTTTCTTCCGTTTTCGTAGCAAATGAAATCTTTTGTCACCTTAAAATACGTAGACGTAGCTATATTTTTTAAAATGTCAGGCTTATAATTGAAAATACGAAAGTTTCTATTGTAACGCTGCAGGTAATATTTTGAATTGTTTTGGCTTTTAATAGCTAGTTTGCACTTGTTCCTAAACCACAATGAAGAAACAGTTGGTTTCTTGCGATGTAACTTTCGAACATTAAAAATCCGTGCCAACCGATGTACTTGCGATGCTGTTTACATACATACATACGTATCATCGTGTCGGCGTGAAATCTATCGTACTAGATGCATGCAGGTTATTTAACCGGTATACGATATACCCCTAGTCGATCATTTATTCTTCTTGTACTCTTCGTGTAATCAACCTTAGGTCGCATTTACTTTTAACAGACGTGTCTCAGTTTTTCTTTTCCTTTTCCTTTTCCTTTAAAAGATACTCTTTTCGATATCAAATGAATTTCTATAGGCACGCGTAGAGTGCGTATACGTATGCGAGAGTAGATAAACAATCTCTACATATTCTACTACTACGGATTCTAAAATTAAAATTACCCTAAAACCAAAGTAGCAGCGTACTATGTCGAAGAGTTTTCAAAAATGATTTATTCTATATCGTATCGCGCATGTATACATGTAAACACATAGATAGATGCAGTATGTAAGTAGAGCGTTTAGAAAGCATTGTGACATACTATCGTTTACTTTGGCATTGAACTTGTGATAGCATAGATAATAGTAATAATAATAATAATAATAATAATAATAATAATAATAATAATAACAATAATCACTATCGCCATCATCGTCATCGTCATCGTCATCGTCATCGTCATCGTCATCACCATTATTATGATAATATCGAGCTGGTACTTATTCGATAATATGTTGTAGCATGATTATCTGTGCGATATTTGCATCGGATTACAACGGAGCGAAATGATAAAATAGCCTGATGAGGTTTATGCAAAATATCGCATAGAGATAAGTGCCAGGGTACCATATAAATACTTACATACGTAGGTACATGTACGAACTGAAATGAAATCTCTTCTCTGTCGAGGATGGCGACCGAAATAGTTTGTAAATATTTAATTTACCGCCTGTTTTTAAATGCTACTACGATCCGATCACGATATCATTTTCGTCGAATTTGCTCTATGTCGGGTACAGTAAATTGTTTCACATGCAAAAATCGGTAACGCGGCTTTAAGTGGTTGTCTGAAACATATTCGCAAATCGATCAATAGGTTGACAAGGTGTAACTCGGCGAAACAACCTTGACATGTGTCAGAATCTTTATTTAATTGATGTCAGGCGACACTTGGCACGAGGACTCTGTCACGATTTAGGCTGAATGTCTCCTTCTATAATTCGAGCTGTTGAAAAGAGATTTGTTGTTGTTGTTGTTGTTGTTGTTGTTGTTGTTGTTGTTGTTCTTCTTCTTCTTCTTCTTCTTCTTCTTCTTCTTCTTCTTCTTCCTATTCTTCTTCTTCTTCTTCTTCTTCTTTTTCTTTTGCGTGTGCGTGCGTACGAGCGACTACACACACGGAAAACTACGATGTAATTGTAGAAATTCTAGATTTATGCATAGATTTAAGAAGAGTGCGGGCAAGGACAAAAAATTTGAAGAAAAATATTAATAATCGCTTGACCCGTACTACTTTATTCCGAGCAACAATACGTCGTATTATTATATTATATGTACTAAACTATACGTTGTAATAATGCCAGCATAACACGTACGTATGTATATACATTTGTAGAGTGTACGACGAATTTACGATGAGAGGCGCGCCCCCTAATCGACTACTACTACTACATTTACTGCTACTGCTACTGTTACTGCTACTGCTACTGCTACTACTACTGCTACTACTACTACTACTACTACTACTACTATTACTACTACTACTACTATCAATCGTAATTAACTAGGGAATCGCTTGGGACCGCGATACATGTTAAACGTACTCTGTAGCCACGTCTTACTCGCGATCGTAAATTTTTCCAATGATAATTACACGTGAATTTTTCTAGTTACATGCATGCACGCACCGTTAACGCGCTTCAACGCTACCGACAGCTTTTTATCACCACTCTAGTATTGTACGTACATAATAGTAAAAATCTGGAAAAATCAAACTTCCAAGTTACACGAACGGTCACGTAAGATCACGTTAGATTATAACAGACAAAGCATAGCAGTAACGTGTTGAAAATAAAAACGCGTTCATACCCTTTAGGAGCGACTACATACCAACGTCGAATCAGCGAATGAAAACTCGACGGATACATTCGTACGACGGAACGACAAAACGAAGAAAGAAAAAGAAAAGAAAAGAAAAAGAAAATCGAATACCGATTCGAACGAATACAACTTGCGAAACCCTTACTTAGACTATAATTGTTCTAATACACATACAGCGATACTTGGTTGTGAGCCGATGTTATCACCAGACAAAGTATAGTTTTTTCTGTTTGCTAAATAATTTAGAAAGTTTGCGTGCAAGAACGAGGTTTGTAATTATTGAACTCGATCGAACAGCAATAATGACACTATAACGAATCAAAAAGATGGAAGAAAGAGAGACTCGGAAAGAAATAAAGAGAAGAAAATAATAAACATATCGATACGATAGCGACGTCGAAGGCAAAGCAACGGTAATTTCTCTAAAAGCGAAAAATTTGCTTCGACGACGAATCGCACTGTTGTACAGCGAAAAATTAGAAAAATGTTTCGGTCTGCTATTCGCCGAGTAAAGGAATCCGAAAAGAAATTTTTACGCGGATATTCTTGCTAGCAGCTCGCGGATGTTATTCTCGAGGCACATAGTTCTCAACATAATTTTACTACCGAAACACCTTTTCTGATTTTACACGAAAGAACGGAACGGAACGGAACGGAAAAACGGATTTCACTTCTTCGACACTCGACAAGCGATTAATTCCAACGATCGATGGCTCTACAATGAAAAGCATAAAAAGCATGTAGACTATCGAGCATCGACTATCCTCGCAACGTGTGTTTCGTACAGGTTGAACTCCATTCATTCTGACATTCTCACAGTGGTAGAGATCGAGACGCGGTTATCGCAGAACGCACTTTTCCTTTATTTTGCTCGGAAGACTATTGATTTTGTCCGATTCCTTGCGATTCAAATTTTCGATCGAATGTCAATAGAAATGGTTGTTGACATCGCTGTTGAAAAATACCGGTGAACGTAAGATAAAAGGACCAAAAACGCGGTCAAGTAACGCTTTTGTTGTTCAATATTTATTTTACAGTTTATGATTCGACGGTATGAAATATGGAATATCGAGTACCGAAGAGAGAAAATGGACAGCAAAGTCCAGGCAAACTTGTAAAATATCATAGAAATTGCCACACTTTCACCACAATTGTGTCGAAAAATTGAAATTCGGTACCGCGAATGTTATTCGGATTTCGATGAAGACAGCAAAATGAACATTAGAAGAAACGAGAGTGTGCGAGAGTGCAGGAAATCGGTGTATACGGAAAACGGAGAATTTCCCCGGGTGGGAGAAGAAGATTGAATAAACTTTGCTTCTGTAGAATATATTATTTCTTTTTATATGTTTCGTGGTGATGGGTAAGAAATTTTCTGTTATTTCGAAATATATTTCGATTTTGTATGTATACCTTTGCAAGAGTTGGTACATACAAATAGTTGTCGAATCTTTATAATATAAAGTACACGCTCTTATTATTTTTGTAGATCGATAACAAATAAAATTTTAAATCTAACAAAAATCTAGAAATTTTATACAAACTCGGTTCTATGAATATTACTATCCCTATTACTATGACTATTACTATTACTATTACCATCACTGTTATTAGTAATAGTAAAAATTCCATTAGACTTTGCTAGAATTTGCATTTCGTTGCGTTTTGTAGGTTTGTATGGGTTATCCTACTAGCATTAACGTATACGTACACGTGGCACAAATTGAATTGACAATGCTACTCGCATCGGTGTGTAATCTTCTACCACCTCGAGCGCGCGCTCGATCCTTTTCTTCTTGTACGCAAGATCAATTGGAGCGAAAGCAATCGAGCATATGATGTCCGATGAAAACTTTGGCGTGGTTACCGAAGGTAATTGAACTCTGTTGACCCTAACGCGGAGAACGAACGAGAGAAAACGAACCGAGAACGCGCGACAATGACAAAGACTTTCGTACAATTATCATGTAAATGATAGTATGTATTCTAAATTAGCATCTACAAGGACCGATCGAACGTGGAAACTCGATTAGAATCGTTTCACTTTGCTTTTGCTTACGAAAAGCAGAAATTGAACGAAGCTAAGGTATAAAATAGGACAAGTTGCTACGGTCGCGTGAAAAAAGTCAAAAGTTATGAACGAATAAAACGTACCACGTGCTAGGTACGTACAACGTGTCTTTGTCGGTCTCTCTCTCTCTCTCTCTCTCTCTCTCTCTCTCTCTCTCTCTCTCTCTCTCTCTCTCTCTCTCTCTCATTCACCGCTCCCTTTGTTTCGGGTTTACGACACTTGCTAACCCCACGACCCAATCCAAATCTTGGCACAAGAGGTCTACAGAATTGAAGAATTTTCATCTTTCTGTTTGTATTAGGTATGCAATGTTTCGCGATCGTTGGAGATATACGGAATATACATACATGTATACCCTACGTCATGATCATTTTGTTAGGACACGCGCTACCGACAGTTTCGATCCGATTCGTTTTTTTAATCGATTCGAGGACAGGATCTTCGTGTTTTGAAGGAACAGCGACGCGTCTTTCGAGTGCAAGAAAACTGGATGGTTGTTGCTTGTGCTGCCGTCGATGTCTCGTACGGTATCTGAAAACAAATAACCATCGTTGATCGCATGGGAGAAAAATTGAAGGATTGGATACGTCGAGAGTAGTTTACCGGACAAAGTCTCCTCGAAGGCAGTGGAATCGTTCTTCGAAGGAGATTCTTTTATTTTGAGAAATTTGTCGACGGTAACGGAACTTTCCTTCGTTTTCATTGTATCGGCTCGTCGATAAAATTTCTTCGTCCTCTTGTTGTTCGAGATCGAACCGGGGCTCGTTGAAACTGTATCGGTACAGTTGTTGCAATGCCACACGATTCTAGGATCGTATACGTCAACGTCGACGACAGGGGGTTGGTGGCACAAAGGATGATAGGCTTCTTCGCAGTCTTGGCACTCCAATAAAATCAGCGGTCCCAGTTTTGTCCCGTTACACACCTTTCGCATTGAACGCGGGATTAATACATATGTATACCTATAGGTGTACGTAAGGTCGGTGCGCGTGGTACGCAAAGTACACGCGTGCATAAATGTCGCGCAAACAACGCAATCAGCTAAAACGATTCCGTCGATATAAACAAACGAATGAGAAACCTTGCAAACAAGTCCATCCCCCGATCCTTCGTCTGGAATGGATATTCTCGGAATATCGTCCCTCTCGTTCGAATCGTCGATCTCCGAAAAGTCGACTTTCTCCTCGTCGAACGAATCGAATAACTTGTCATCATTTATCGCGGCATTGTCGCGAGCTTCCGTAGGTTTCCAATCGGGCTCCGTCTCTACCGTCCGAGCGACGAATATTCTCGTCCGTCCCCGATCGTTTTCTATCAGGTTGTTCTTCGATGTATCGCCATTCTTTCGCAACTTGTCGCCTCGCTTTTCCGATCTGTCGATGGTAGACGGATTTCCGCGTTCGCGAGGCTTTGTAGTATTTCGGTAGAATCTCTTTGGCAGCCTTGTTCTTACGGTTTCGTCGAAACCGAGTTTCTTCTTGATTCTCGCGTCCAACATTTTCCGAAGTTTATCGGTGCTATCGCCGTCCGTCGAGCGTAACAACGTCAGAGCGTCGAAGAAATCTTTGGTGTCGATATCGGACACGAACGCCGATGCGGATACGGATACGGATACGGATACGGATACGGATGCGGATGCGGATGCGAATGCGGATGCGGACGCATCTTCCACGTCCTCGTACATTTTATCTGTACGATACTAGTAATCGTTCGAGTCGGCACTGTGTTCGTGTTTGAAAATTAATCGATAATTTCATAATATCCGGGGACACGTCGCTCGCAATAATATGCGAGAAACGTTCTTCCTGGGCGATGAACGTGCGCTCGTGCCAACAACAAAGATTTGGTTTACCGACACGCGTCGGTTGCTCTTGTTACCGTGTAACTTTCTAGTGTAAATTAAACGAGAGAACGCGCAACGAATTACGAATTGTCCCAATGCGACGATAATATACATATGTATATATATATACGATCGATAATTTCTTCGCGACGAGAAATCAAACTTTTTCTGGGTGAAAACAACGCAAATGTCAACTCGAATAGCAAACGCTCGATTTTGTAGCTCGATTGTACATCGAGCGAATGCCAACATCGATCATGGAAGCTCTTGGTGGGGATGTTCGTTGTGAAACGTGCCGAATCAAAAGAATTGATGTTTCTTGGTCCGTTTGTAAGGAACGAGCAAGATGGGTTCTACTTATCGGGGGTGAATCCGATTTTTGCCTATTAAACGAACACCCTCTCTCTCTCTCTATCGTTGTACAGGATCTCACAAGTATAATATTTTAGTGTTTTCCAATTTCGAGCTTTACGTTTGAAAGGAACTTGAAAAGGTAATTTACCAGATACGCTACGGTGCGATTCGTCGGAGCGATACGGTAAAAGAGGAAAGATCGTGGAAGGAAGTCCGATTCGATAATTATGGATTGTGGGGGGTTCCCGGGCAGCAAACAGAGTACCAGAATCGAGTGGAATCCAGCTGAGAAGCCGGAGCTGGTAGACGTCGAACGAGTAGGATTATTCGGCAACGGATCGGAGCAGGAGCCGGGGAACAATGTCGGAAACGACGAGGACGGTATGCCGAGATATGCAGGATATCGCGCAAACTGCGATCCTTCGAGATCGAGGGCAGAAGCGCGGGACAGAGGCACGGGTAAGGTAAGGGGTGTGCGCGAGTAAACCTGGATACGGATACGTATCCCCGCTTCGTTTGTCGTGTCTTGCCTTATATCTTGTTTTACTCTATCCTATCTTGTTTTATCCTGTCCTGTCCTATCCTATCCCATCCTATCCTAACCTATCCTGCCCTATCCCATCCTATCCCATCCC